>PVHX01003800.1:75497-114608 GCA_004024805.1 Geosciurus inauris
GTTGTTAGGTTTTTTGTGTAAGACTCTTGCTGTAGCGTGGATAGCTGTGATTGGTGAGTCGACCGTCCGTGGCTACCAGTTACACCGAGATTGTAACAGCATTTTTACTTTCTGTACAACAAAAAAGCTTTGTAAATAAAATCTTAACATTTTGGGTCTGTTTTTTTATGCTCTTCTTTTTAATGACTTTACCTCCGCGGCCCAGAATTTAATCCCCAATCCTAGAAAAAAAATTTAGTAATATTTGGAATTGAGTGCTCTGGGGCCCCTGAAATAATGATAGATTTGAGTAATACATAAATTTTTTAAAAAGGATGATATGAAGAAAAAGGCTTTACCAGAGTCCTGAGAGGTCTGGATTCTAGTTATGTGTCTTCCACTCATTTCTGTGACCTTGTGTTGGCCCCCTGGGTTCCTTCTCAGTGTAAAAATTGAAGGGGTGTGACCAAATGGCTTCTGAAGTCTGTTGCAGCACTGAGGTTCTGTGACCCTCACTGACAGGAAGGTCTGGAGGACAAAATGGGCTTCACACCAAGGTTGTGACACAGATGGTTTGACTGACAGGTGAACAGAGTGTGGTTTGTTACCAAGACAGGCGTGCTAAGGAGAAACAATGTGTGAAAAGCCTCACCCAGGAATGGACGGGGCTGCCCAAGGTCAGCGTGGCTTTAACCAGAAGGAAACTTTCTCTCTTGCAGCTCTCAAGGGGATTTGGGGGAGGGGGAGGTAGTCTGTTGTCTATATCCAATGGTGATTCAACCACTTACTGAAACTGGATGTGTGACTGCATTGTCACTAATAATTTTTCATAGTGGAAAATGTGATGGTTATTTTAGTAAATCTTTGTGTGTAAAAACAGTGTGAAAGATTAAAATCTAATTTGCATTTATAAATAAGAAAAGTTACATAGGCTTCATGGAGCCCCTAAATTTTGTGCTTTTAAAACTTAGGTCTTTTCCATGTGTTTTAAAATGTTTGTTTTGCAAAAGAAATTGAACTCGATTTCTGGTTTAATCTGTATGACTTTTCTCAACCTTGGGGCCTTAACTGCCACTCTGCAAACTTCAGTGCAGTTTTGCATTTCTTGTCAAATACTAAACACAGTAAGTCTAGATGATGATTTTTTTCTTGCTTTTACCAGTTTCCAGAGCTTTCCAGTATCTACCATGCACCTCGGATGTGCCAGACTCATTGGCTGGGCAAAAGGGAGAGGGACTGGATTACAGAGATGACCAGCCCTTAGTGCCCATAGTAACTAAAGGAAAAGAAGACATTAGCACACAAGTGACCCTTCCTTACAAGGACCTAGGGACAAGAGGTCCAGGTGGATTAGTGTAGTGCAGATACTGGAGAGGTGGTGCCTTTAGGTGACATACTTTCAGGGAAGTTTCTAGAAAAGCAGGCAAATTCAACTAAAGGAGGAGAAAGAATAAAGGACTATAAGGTGAGACTAGAAAAGTAACTGGACCCTTTCAGATGACCTTGTGGGCCAAACCTTTCTTGCACATTCACTATGTAAAATGTTGACTTGACCTTGTACAAGTAGCTGGTATGATGCTTAGGGAATCACCAACCAAGATATTATTACTAATGTTTTTCTTTTAAAATTAGGCTTAACAGAAGCATTTAACATGATTTTCCCTTTAAAGAGAGGCTGGAGGCTCAGCTACCCTTAGCTAAAGAAGAAAGTTCTGAGAAGCAAGCTTTTCTGGTGATAAGGGCACAGCACAGACCACATTTCTGCACCTGTCTGCTGTGTGAAGAACTTTATTGAATGGGTTTGCTTCCAACTTTTGCACCAAATACTTGGGTTACAAAATGTCAAAGCTAGGTGGGAGCTGAGATGGGCCGGACACCTGGTTCCTGGGGAGGGGCATGGAGGCATGTTAACAGGCACACCTGCATGTAAGGTGTCACCGGCATGCCATTTCATTTGAAACCACACTTAGGTGCTCTGAGAGGGCAAAGCCATTGCTCATTATAAAGATGGGAGAACCGACTTATGGAGGATTCGTTTTACCTGCAGTCCTGTCCCCTCCCTCACTGCTGACTCTCCTGCATATTAACCAACCAAACTCCAGAGATTGACTGGAACTATTCCTATATAATCATTTCTACAACATTGAATAATTAAAACATTACAAATGCAAAAGGTTATAGGCTCGCTCTGTGTTTGTGTGTTAATATATCAACTAAGAAAACTACTAGTACATTCATCCTATATAATTAACTGATCCAAAAGCTGCATTAGAAGCTCATTTCTTCCAACTTTTTGTTATATAGTATGTTGAAATACTATATTTGTGGCATCTTAGTGACTGAAAATGTTCATACATCTAATTTATTCTCCCGAAGTAAGTTCTGTACAAGAAATAAAAAGGATGTGCTGAAATGCTACAATATAACTACTACCATCTGTATTCAACTTCAGCCTAATAATAAATGCACCATTTATTTCTTTGGAAAAAGAAAAAATGATGGGAGAACCAAGGCCTGAGAGAGGGCCCAGGGCTGGCCCACAGTGACCTGGGGAAGAATGGAAAGAACCTATCCTAGAAACCGTGTGGCCTTGTTCTCAACTTGAGATCATTCTTGTTAAAGGGATCCAGGCCCTAAATGTGATGACACTTATTGCCATTGAAATGCAGGCTGTCTTGTAGAAGGTGATAGCATCCTGCTCCCTCCCACAACTCCACCACCAGTAATTCTAACTGGTGCACACCCCAGGTTAGGCACAGGAAAGTGCCTTTCTGTCTAGCATTCCTGTTAGCTACCCTACCTACTGCCAGAGCAGGATGAGACAGGACCACAAAGAAGGTCCTGTCAACTCTTTCCTGTGACCTTCCACTTTCCCCAGTCCTGTCATGTGCTGACATCAATTTTAATGAGGCTGATGATACAGCTGTGTTGACAGTTTAAAAAGGGAGTCAAGTTACTGGCAGACTTCAGCCAGCCAAACAGTTGTTCTCAGGGAAGCCACCAGGACTGCAGCGAGTGTGGAAGATCTTCCCAGAGCCAGCTGGGTCAGCTCAGTGATCTTAATGGACTGGGTGTTTTATAACTTGTCCGGAGGTGTTGGGAGGACATAGAAGAGAACAGAAATGTGCCCTTAATAGTTGTTCTGTCTGATTAAGGGGGACTTGACTCCTGGCCAGGAGGAGTTGGAGTATGTTGGTGACACCACTGCCTCATTCCAGCCCTGGGGAGCTGGAGTGCAGGTGGGGTGGGGTGGGGCCTCAAGAATAGAATCCTGAGCCCTGTGTTCTGGCCACTGGGTGTACTGAATCTCGTGAGCCTCCAGCTCCTCCACTGAACATGTGGGGCCCAGGCTAAGTGAGCTTGCTGGCCACTCTAGCTGTCCAAGTCCCGTGGGTTCTGTCAGCCACAGGGTGCCACTCAGTACTTCCTCATGCTTTTACTCCTAGATACCCTCCCTAGGAGCTTGTGAGGGTTTGGTCTGGTGGGAGAGGTCTGATGTGTTCTTGGGTAATAGAAGAGAAAGGGCCAGATGAGGGCTGTGCTCCCAGCACTGATCCTGGCTGAGTGAGACGTCTCCCAGCAATGGCAATAGGAACACTAGTAAGTTTCTAGTAGCGTTATGGACTTATGTTAGGATGAGCCTCATACATATCTACCACTAACTGGGAGCGGGGCACTTCCAGTTGAAGGAGAAGAGCAGGTAACCACTTTTTGAGAAAGATTCTCTTTTAGTCCTCAACTACCCCTTTTATAGATGTGGTAACGGAAGGGTTTAGAGCTCAGGTACCTTATGCAAATCCTCATAGCAGCTTGCTAGCAGTCAGTACTGGAATTCCAACCCAGCTCTACCTAAATCCCAAGCTGCTGCTGTTCCGTTGCTAGGGCCCCTGACTCAGGGCTGAGTTCTCATGAGGAAGTTAGTGACCGATTTCTTTCTCTTCTGTCTGGGAGCAAAGTAGGCACAAGTTAACAAGACTTTGTTGGTTCCAAAGGTTCAGGAGGGTGAGAACAGCTAAGTTTTCAGAGTTGGAATAGTAAAAAGACATTTAGGGATGCGGGCAGACAGTGGGCAACAACTTGGCCTTGTGGGAGACACCCCTGCCGTATACCCTTTTGCAAACTTAGAAAAGACCTGTTGCAGCTGGGTGTGGTGGCGCAAGCCTGTAATCCCAGCACTTAGGGAGGCTGAGACAGGAGAATTGCGAGTTCAAAGCCAGCCTCAGCAATGGCGAGGCGCTAAGCAACTCAGTGAGACCCTGTCTCTACATAAAACACAAAATGGGGCTGGGGATGTGGCTCAGTGGTCCAGTGCCCCTGAGTTCAATCTCCAGTACCAGAAAAAAGACCTGTTGCTTCTTGGAACTCAGTGTTCCCTCTGTAAATTGGTAGTGCCTTGCCCACTCTGGTAAGCTAGTGAGTGCCACAGGCCTATACACCCCAGAGTGGTAACTTGTTGAAAGACCCATTCCAATGAGTGGGTCAGGGCTGATCTGCCATGGGCTGCCTCCTGCAGGACAGTGTATGCAGTCACCCATGCTTCCATAGCTGCCCGCCCAAATCCTGCCTACGCCTCCCCTGCCATGCTCAACCTAACCAGCTGCAGTCCGACCTGTCCCAAGCCTCATTTTCCTAAATTAATTTGTTTTGAGGCAGAGTCTCTGTGTTGCCAGGCTAGCTTCAAATTCCTGGGCTCAAGAGGTCCTACTTCAGCCTCCTGAGTAGCCGGGCATACAGATGTGTGCCACCACGCCTGCCCTGAGGCCCACCTCCGATGAAAGTAACTGGCTCCTGATATGTCTGTGGCACACTAGTTTACATGGCTCTGTCACACTCATCTGTTCACAGGCAGGATGAAGATTCTGACCTTGTTTTCCTCAAGACTCAGGATGATGTGCAAGGTCCCAGCATGCAGAGCAATGGCGACTTCCTGACTTCTGCCTTGTGCCATTCACAGGGAGAAGCCTGGGGCGAGGGAGCTAACAGGACTGCTGAGACAGGAGGCTCATCTCAGAGGGTCCCCTATGTGGATGGGAACTTCTGAAACCCAGAGCTGTCTACAATACAGGTGGTTTGGCAAATGGAAGAGAAAAGTAGTGAGGCCGAGGAAATCCAGGTTCCCAGTGACATCCCCTGGCCTGCACTATGGACCACCCTAGGGCCCTCAGGGCTGGCATCCCCATCCCTGCCTCTTCATGTGGCTCTCTTGTGCAACTCTGCTCAGGAGCTTTCGGTGACTTCCCAGTGCCCCCAGAGCACTCTTGGCATCAAGTTCCTCCACCAGCTGCTCCCAACCTGCCTACCCAGCCTTCCTTTCTTCCACTTGTCCCCACGTCCCCTGCGTGGCTGTCTGTACATTCCTACACATTCACATTGACTGTGACTCAGACACTCCCTCCATTTACACGAGCAAAATCCACGTGCAAGACCCAGAGCAGAGATTAACCCCAACATGGCCTGGCCCACAGGCTTCCTTCCATGGGCTCCTCATTCGATAACCCATGCCCTGGCACATGCTGTCCTCGTCTTATCTCCCTGCCATGTGTCTGGCTCCTTCCACTGAGTCTGGTACACTGGCACTCAGGAGCCTTGCCTCTGTGACCAAATGCAGTAGTTTCCTGGGGCTTCCCTAATGAACCCCCCCGGGAACCTTCAACAACAGAAATGTCTTAGAGGCTAGAAGATGGAAATCCAGGTGTCCAGTAGTATAGTCCCCTCCTGAGGGCTGTTCAAGTCTCTCTCCTTGGCTTGTAGATGGACATCTTGTGTGTGTGTGTGTGTGTGTGTGTGTGTGTGTGTGTGTGAGAGAGAGAGAGAGAGAGAGAGAGAGAGAGAGAGCATGCATGTACATGAACACTTGCATCCAGATTTCCCTTTTTTAAAGGATACCAGTCATCTTGGGTTAGGGCCCATTCTAATCGCCTTGTCTTAACTCTATCTGCCATGGTCCTATTTCCAAGTAGAGACATTCTGGAGTACTGGGGATCAGAACTTCAACATATGAATTTTGGAAGAATACAATTCAACCCATAACATCAGACATGAATGGCCCAAACCTTTGAACAGAGAACAGGAGTCGAGTTCTTAAATCCCCCCATGGTTGAGTGTTTGGACATCTATGTGCTGTGATGAGGAGGACCTGGGAGCTCAGGTTTGGAGATTTTGTCAGTTTTGTGATCTTGTAAGTCAATTGTTCCAAAATCTACTTTTCTTCCTATCTGTGTTAATCCCCTTTAATGATCACGTGCCCCTCCCAGCCCCACAAAAGAATTATTTTATTTTGAGGAGCAGAGGCCTAAAATAGTAGTCAATGATTGAAGGGAGTCTGGAGTCCTTAAAATCAGAACCTACCAATCTGGAGCTCACAAAGTTGGTGTCCCCAGACACCGATGAAAACTTCTACATGCAGACTGTGAAGTAGGAAAAACCAACTCAAATACTTTTCCTATGCTTAGAACAGATTCATCCTGACTGGAACGTGGGATGTTTTCTCCACCTGCCAAGCAATTCAGCAGTGGACACCAGCTGAGGTGTCCTCTAACTCAGTTCTCTTCTGATGCTGTCTGCTTGGATAGTGTCAAATCCCATGTTTTGAGGGCTCAGTTCACAAGATCGCCTCTACTTTAGGTGGTTTTACCTGGGCTTTGACCAACCTGGGATCAATCAAATTTCCCACAATCCCATCCTCAGTTTCAATTGATTTGCTAGAGCAGCTCACAGAATTCTTGGAAATACTTCAATTTGCAGTTTACTATAAAAGATATTATGTACTATACAGATAAAGAGTCTGAGAGGGGGTGCAGAGATTTTGGAGTATATGACCTCTCTTGGGGAAGAGAAATTCTACTTCCTGTGGCCTGCTTTGAGGAGGAAGTTATGAGCCAGATATGTGGATAAAAAACAAAAAATGTATCACAATTCCACGTAATGAAAGCTAGGCTCCTCCAGCTGGAGAAAACCAGATCTTATTTAATCCCTCTGCTGATGTGACACACCTGCCTGATTTTTTTGGATGCCTCATGATGGGAAGCTCACTCCCTAGAGAAGTATCCATCTTTGAAAACAACAATTTTTTTTTCTTTTTTTTTTGGTACCAGGGATTGAACTCAGGGGTACTTGACCACTGAGCCACATCCCCAGCCTTGTTTGTGTTTATGTAGAGACAGGGTCTCGCTGAGTTGCTTAGCGCCTTGCCGTTGCTGAGGCTGGCTTCGAACTCGTGATTCTCATGTCTCAGCCTCCCAAAGTGTTGGGATTACAGGTGTGCGCCACCGTTTAGCTGTGGAATTGCAAAGCTTTAACATTTTTTCAATTATCATGGACCCTGCTGTTAAAAAAACTTTAAAACCCCTTTTAGGGCTGGGGGTTTAGCTCAGTGGGTAGAGTGCATGGCTAACATGCACGAGGTCCCAGTTTCCATCCCCAACACCACCAAATAAATAAAAAGATTCTATCTGTCCAATTTCCCATAGGGCCCTTGGCTCTAATTTTGCCCAAGGGAGGCAAAGGGGTGGAGGAGTCTAATGCCGGTTTTTAAATGGGGTCCTTTGGGTATTTGATTATATCCATCATGGTGCCTCCAGCCCACAATTTATCCCTCTTGAATATTCTTGAAGGCTTCAACTACTGAAGTAGTGGCTTCAATTACCCACATGACAGTTTTCCAATGTTAGGTTCACTTTTCTTATTAGCTCAGTGTCCTTATTGAATTATGGGACCAAAGGATAGTCTCGTGTCCATCAGGAATATCCTGTCCCTCATTCTGGACATTATATCCCCACTGATAACAACACTGGCTACCGGAACCCGTGACCTCACCACCATTCAGTCCCTTGACACCTCCTGTGAGTGCCACATGCTAGGGCTCAGGCTTGTCCCTGAGCCTCTCCACTGTGGACCTGGGCTGGCAATATAGACTCCAGTGAGTTTTTTTAGTTTAGTGTTTGTTTGTTTGTTTGTTGTACCAGGGATTGAACCTAGGGGCGCTTAACCACTGAACCACATCTCCCCCGGCCCTTTTTATTTTTTATTTAGATATTTAGAGACAGGATCTGGATAAATTACTGAGGCTAGCTTTGAACCCTTGATCCTCCTGCCTCGGCCTCCTGAGCCACTGAGATTACAGGCATGCACCACCGTGTCCAGCAAGTCTTTTCAGTTTTACATTGGTTCCCCCTGTTAGGACTTCTCTGGAGGCCATTCTGCACAGTAAGCAAGGAAGGCCATTCATCAAGGTCTCTGTGGAGTGTGGGTAGTTCTTTGGGAAAGGGAGGATGGTAAGTACCCAAAGGTTGTAACTGTGATGGCACTGCTCCTGGTGTAGATTCTGAACCGTTGGACTGAATTGTTCCAATTGGGAGACAGCCTCTGCCAGCTGTTAGAACTGCACTCTCCTCACTGAGGAATGACCACTGCTCATTCACTCAAATAATTGAGCATCTGCTTTGTGCACGACTCTGTGTGAAGTGTTTATTTGGATCATGGAAGGGCTTGCATGTCATCAGATGAGGAATTATGTAGGAACATGGATAGAAACGGTCCTGCCCACACAGACTTGCAGGCTAGTGGGCAGAACAATTACATTAAAAGATTTTTTGAAATTATATGGGGAGCAGTGTGGAAACAGCTTGGCAAAGGAGCAGTGTCAGAGCAGGAAGACCATTCAGGCCAGTAGACACAGCAGTCAAGACAGGAATAATGGAGTTTGTTATGGTTTGGATGTGAAGTGTTCCCCAAAAGCTCATGCCTTAGACATGCAAGGTTTGGAGGAGAAATGATTGGATTATAGCCTTAACATAATTAGTGGATTAATCCCTGATGGGATTTACTGAGTGGCAAGTGGAGGCAGGTGGGGTATGGCTGGAGGAGGTGGGCATTGGGGGTGTGGCTATGGTGTATATATTTGTATTTTGCCAGTGGAGCCTCCTCTCTCTTCTTTCTGATCACCACGTGAGCTGCTTCCCTCTGTCACATTCTTCCTCCATGATGTCTGCCTCATCTGGAGCCCCAAGGAATGGAGCTGGCCTTCTATGGCCTGAGACTTCTGAAACTGTGAGTCCTCAAATAAACTTTTCCTCCTCTACAATTCTTCTGGTTGAGTCCTTTTAGTCACAATAGCGAAAAAAGCTGACTAAAACAGAGTCTCATCTACAGAAGTGACTGGACTGGCAAGAGACAAGTAGTGTCTTAATCTTAGGGAGAAGGAAAGGTGAGACCAGATACTCAGGTCTGGCTCCAGCACCCACTGGCACCAGTATCCAGGACAGGAAACAGGAAGAGGAGGAGCAGCTACAGATAGGACACAGAGAGCACTGCCTCAGCTCCTGGGGCAGTTAGGTTTGACTTGAGTCCCAGGTTTCATTTTTTCTTTTTTTTTGGTACCAAGGATTGAACCCAGGGCCACTTGACCCTGAGCCACCTCCCCAGCCCTATTTTTTATTTTATTTAGAGACAGGGTGTCACTGAGTTGCTCAGCGCCTCACCGTTGCTGAAGCTGGCTTTGAACTCCCAATCCTCCTGCCTCAGCCTCCTGAGCTGCTGGGATTACAGGTGTGCGCCACCATGCCCAGCTCATCTCTTCTTTATTCAAGAGATACTGACTGAGCACCTCCTCTGTGCCAAATCCTGAATTATAAGTTTGGAATCCATCAGCATGATGTTGCAAATGGAACGTCACCAGACAGGTCACCCAGGGAGGGTATGTAGAATGAGAAGAAATAACTACCTGAACAGACCTCTGAGGCACCCAGAATTTCAGGGAGGACAGAAGAGGGGACACCTGTAGGGCAACCAGACAAGATGGAGCCAGAACCATCAGAAAATACCAAGAGAGTGTTGCCACTAAAAGCAGTTCAGATGACACTGCTGACAGTGTCCCCAGAAGGCTGAGGACTCTCATGCGTCCACATTTCCAAGTGAGTGAGGTAAGATTGAGGTATGTCCTTGCAGCTCCATCCAAGAGCAATTTGAGAGCCGGGCGCGGTGGCGCACACCTGTGATCCCAGCACTTTGGGAGACTGAGACAGGAGAATCGCGAGAAGCAGAGGCAGCAGGATTGCAAGTGAGAGGCCAACACTTGCAAATTAATGAGATCTGTCTCAAAAAATAAAACCAAGAAGCACTGGGGATTGTAGCTCACTGGTGGAGTACTTGCCTAGTGTGCCTGAGGCCCTGGGTTCAATCCTCAGGACAAAACCAAACCAAAACAAAAAAACCCAATTAGAACACGGGCAAAAGACATGAAAATATTTCACTGAAGAGGATATACAGAGGGCAAGTAAGCATGAAAAGACGTTCCACATCATTAACCATTTGAGAAATGCAGGTATAAATCACGATGAAAGATGACTACATGCCTATCAGAATGGACAAAATAAAAAGTAGTGACAACATTAAAAAAAGTAGCGATGACATTAAATGCTGTGAGAATGCAAAGAAACAGTAGGCACCCAGAGGCACTGAGTGTTGCTGGTTCACTTATATGTTGCTGGTAAGAATGTAAAGTGGGCCAGGTACAGCGATGTGCACCTGTAATCCCAATGACTTGGGAAGCTGAGGCAAGAGGATCGGGAGTTCAAAGCCAGCCTCAGCAAAAGCGAGGCACTAAGCAACTCAGTGAGACCCTGTCTCTAAGTAAAATACAAAATAGGGCTTGGGATCTGGTTCAGTAATTGAGTGCCCCTGAGTTCAATCCCCGGTATCCCCCACTCCCCCCAAAAAGCTTATAAAGTGGTATAGCCACTCTGGGAAACAATGGCACTCTGGTGCTTTTTTATAAAACTAGCCATGCAACTACCATATGATCCAGATATTGCACTCTTGGCCATTATTTTAGAGAAATGAAGACCACACACAAAATATGTACATGATTATGTAAAGCAGCTTCCTTATAATATCCCCTTACAGGAAACAACCAATGTCCTTCAACAGGGTAAGTGGTTAAATAAATTTTGCCATATACATTCTATGGAGTACTATGCAGCAATACAAAGGAACACTGTTGACACATGCAGCAACCTGGATGAACCCCCCAACAATTAAGCACAGTGGAAAAAGCCCATCCCAAAAGGTCACTCATAAGTTTCCACTTACACATTTTGTTTGCTTGATTTTTTTTTTTTTTTTTTTTTTGGTGCTGGGTATCAAACCCAGGGCCTCATACCAGGCAAGTGCTCTACCACATCCCTAGTCCTATTTTACATTTTTGAAACAACACAATTGTAGCAAAGGTTGCCAAGGGTTAAAAAGAAGGCAGGGCTGGAGGGAAGCGGGTATCAATAGACAAAAACAAAAAGAGGAATCCTTGAAAGTAAGAACCTGGTTGGTACAGCTTTGGAGAGATGTCCAAAGATTGACATCCTTGTTATTTTCTGTCTTTCCTGTGTTACAATTCCTAGCAAGTGTGAAGTGGTACCTCGGGCTTTTGTTTTGCATTTCCCAATAGCTAGTGATGTTGATGTGCTTATTGGCCTGAATATTATCTTTGAACACGTCTACATCACTCTGGTCAGCCTCAGGTTGGCAGCATCACATGGCTGAGACCAGGTTGCTGCCAAGAGTCCTGGTGTCCCGTGGCTGTTCCCAGAGATGGCTGTGAGTGAGCAGGCTGGTGATGGAGGGCGAGACTCGCCCCTGAGGATGCAGATCTTGAAGCCCTGTGCATGATCAAGGTTCCCAAGGGCAGCACGAAGGAAGAAGAGTGAAAGTTGTGTAAGATTTGGGGACTCTTTGAAGTTAAGGGGGAGAAGAGGAGGTGGATGCTTTTTACTCAGATTTAAAGAAGAATGAAATTATGGTATTTACAGGTAAATGCATGGAGCTGGAGAATATCATGCCAAGCAAAATAAGCCAATCCCCCCAAAACCAGGGCCCACTGTTTTCTCCAATATGGGGATGCTAATTCACCGTAAAGGTGGGGCACTAGGGAAGAACAGAGTTACTTTAGGTTAGGTAGAGGAAGTGAAGGGGGGAGGAGGCATGGGGATAGGAAGGAGAGTAGAATGAAACAGACATTATTATCTTTTTTTTTAATGTTTATTTTTTAGTTGTGGGTGGACAGAATATCTTTATTTTATTTTTATGTGGTGCTGAGGATCGAACCCAGTGCCTTATGCGTGCTAGGCGAGCCGCTACCACTGCACCATAACCCCAGCCCCCAGACATTATTATCTTATGTACATATATGACTGCATGACTAATGTGATTCTACAACGTGTAGAATCAGAAAAATGAGAAATTATACCCCATTTATGCATTCTACTGTTATGTATAACTAATTAAAACAAATTTTAAAAAAACCCAATTGCAACCAGAGAAATGAAAAAATTGAGCTCTATATATGTACTATGACTTGAAACGCATTTAAATAAAATAAATTAAAAAAAAAAAACAAAAACTCACTGTCCCAATTGAGCTGTAAGGAGGGGCAGGCCACGTCCAACTGGGGAATGAGGGCAGTGACAGGTGTAAACCATCAGAGTGAGGTCTGAGGTAGTGGCAGGCCACAGGAAGTGGGAGGAATGAGGACCCGGTAAATGCTAGGCAGGCCTGGGCTCTTGCCTGGTGGGTTCCTTCCCTCTTCCCATGTGGTCTCACCACTACCCTCTGATGGTGGCTATGTCCACCACAAGACCAGGAGGATGTTAAGAAGTTCCCCAGCTGGGAGGCGAACTTAGGCCTGACTTATTCTAGATGTTGTACTTTTTTGAGGACACTGTGCTGTTTCTGCATGCTGTGGGGACCCAGTGCAGGAAGAGATTATTATCATTTGGAGGTAATTTGGGGTGCAGTGGGGGTCTCAGCCTAAAAGCTGACTCTTCAGAAAGAACTTTCCTGAATCCCCATCTAAAGTAGGTCCCCACATTCCTGTCTCGGCCAACACTCAGTGTGCTTTTCTGTTTGTCCTTATTACAATTGGTGATCATATATTTATGGGTGAATGTGATTTACCTTTATTCTAAATGACTTTTATTGTCAAGTAGAGTTTACAGGGAAAGGGCCATGGCTCTTTGTCCTCCATTCCATTCCCAATGCCCAAAATGGTCCCTGGCACACAGTAGGCACTCAGGAATGATTTTTCTGGATGCATGAGTGAGGTACATTTGGGAAATGGGGACAGGCAAGGTATGTCACAGGTCAAAAATCCTTCAAGAGAGACTTTCACCTCCCCATAGGTGTGATGGGGACTTGTTCTTTTCAGGGACAGCAGAGAAGTGATATTCATGTTACAGGGACGAGGTTCAAGGTTGAGGAAGAAGGAAGCAGGTGTGGGTGAGGCAGTGCCCAGCAAGGGAGTCTGGAGATGAAACAATTAAGAACCTTGGGTGGGTCACATTCTGGCCACTTGATATCTGGGCAGGTTCCTGACAGCTTGGGTTGGAAGGTGTAAGCAGCTTGATCCCTCATTCCTTCCTCAGGAGAACTGGCCAGAAAACTCAGAACAGTCATGTCCACCCAAGAGGCTGAATGGGGCCTGAGGAATAGACAGATGGAGTCAGTTATGTCTTTGCCGTTATTTCACCTTTCAACTTTCACGCTTGCTCTTTCAGATAATGTTCATCGGCATCTACTAGAAATTCTGTGATCGATACTGGGGATGCAAGAAATGATCCAGGCCCTGCTCTGAACAAGCTCCTGGCCCTGCAGGACAAATTAGAACACAAGGCTCTGCCCAACCTAAGGCAGAGCAGGCCTCTGCTTCTTCTGGGCACCTCCCATCCCTAGAGGTTTGCCCTGGGGTTTATGCCGAGTAGGTGGCCCAGATGACTCCTGACTCGAAGGAGCTCAGAGTCTAGTCAAGAGAAGAGGCAGCTACCTTGAAGGGTAAGAAGTGGGCAAAGAAGAAGGTTCCATGGGGAGCAGAGAAGGAGCTAGAGAAAGTGCAGACTATGCTCAAGGACCTGCAGGAGGTGGCCAGAGGAGGCTCAGTATGATGGCGGTGGAGGAGTGGGAAGTGAATACTCACAGGAAAGCCTGTGCCAAGGCCTGGAGGTGACAGAACATAATCCTTTAGGGTGACTCAAAATATTTCAGTGTAGGTAGAACACAGAGTGGTAAAAAAAATTAGGCAGGAGTCCTCGGTTGGAGGAAACTGCCAGAACCAACTTCAGGAGGGACTTCTATAACCTGGGTGGGTCCCAGTGCCTCAGATCCCAGAAACCAGTGTGGAAACTGGGTCCCCATCCTCAACCTGAACCCCATAATTCAGCACTCTGGGTACTCTATGATTCTCCAAAATGAAGTTCCTCCTCACCCTCTTCTGCCAATAACAGGTAAGAGTCCATTGTTGGTTTTAATTTGTTTTAAGCGGTCTTCCCACTCACTCTCATTCATTTCCTTTTTTTTCCGGTACCGGGGATTGAACTCAGGGGTACTCAATCCCTGAGCCACATCCCCAGCCGCATTTTGTGTTTTATGTAGTGACAGGGTCTCACTGAGTTGCTTAGCGCCTCGCCGTTGCTGAGGCTGGCTTTGAACTCTGATTCTCCTGTCTCAGCCTCCCAAAGTGCTGGGATTACAGGCATGTGCCACTGCACCTGACTACTCTCATCCATTTCAACATATCAAACATTGATTCATTAGATAAGCAAATAAAGCCACAAAAAGCACCAGAAACTGACTTTAAACACAAGGCCAAGAGTACAATGATGCATCTTTTCCTCCTTCTTATAATAAGGTAAACCAGTACTTAAAGTTACTGAAAGTTTTTATTTAGTTACAAAGAACATCAGCCCAATTGCTTCTTGTGGGGTGACTATTTGTAGTGTCCTTCCTTTTTTCCTTTTAGACATAATTTCCATTTATTCACAAATTATACAAAACCACAATGGTTTTCCTCCATTACTGTAGTCCTGGATTTCATTTTCCCTAGGATTAGAGTCTATTGTTTCCCATTTAAAGTTGAGACAGAAAGTCCCTGCCAGCTAATGCAGCACACCCACAAAACCTGCAAGAATGAACCCCACTTCCATCTCTCTGCTTTCAATCTCCTTTTTCCTTTACTGCTTCCTACTGATCTCCAAACACGCATTTCCTCTGAAACACTCAAGCTGGGACCCCCTCCAGCCCAAGGTCCATTTCCCACCTGATGTAACAACTGAGCTTTTCTACTAAAAGTCCTACTTTTGCTCTTCTTTTTTCTCACCTCCCCTTTACTACCAAATTTTCTATTTCCAGTACCTGTTTGATATCAAAGTCCACTAATCTTTTTTGGGGGGGCAGGGATTGAACCCAGGGGCCTTAACCACCGAGCCACATCCCCAGCCCTTTTATATATTTTATTTACAGACAGTCTCGCTGAGTTGCTTAGGGCCTCACTAAGTTCCTAGGGTGGCTTTGAACTCCCAATCCTCCTGCCTCAGCCTCCCAAGTCTCTGGGATTACAGGCCTGCGCCACCATGCCTGGCCACTAATCTCTTTTTGATCCTCAGTCTCCTGGGTTGCTGCTGGCCTTGACACACTGTACGTCTCCCCTCCTTGGTTCTCTGTGGCTGGCTTCTGGGCTCTTTTCTGTTTCTTCCCAGGCAGCTGCACAAAGCTGCTTCCTCCACGTTGCCCATCCCTCCCCTGGCTCTCTCCTTCAGCTATCTGGCCTACCTTCAGCCTTTTCCTCACTGGCTCCCAGATTTCTCTTAGGACCCAACGTCCACTGTGAGCTTCAGAGCTGCGTGTCCTCCTGCCTGTTGCGCAGTTCCAACTGCACCTTTATACTGACATGACCAAAACCTACCGTCCCTCCTTGCCACCTTACTACTTTACTCATCAGTTCTGGTAAGTCAAACAGGCAATCAGTTAAGTCATTTCTCAACTTGGTCTGATATGCAAGCAGATGTGTTGTAGGAGCCCTGGGATGGGAGACAGCGCACGGTCCTAGTCTCCCTTCTACTCTGACTTTCTGGGTGGCTCTGGACAAATCAGTGGAGCTTTATGATCTGGTTACCTCTCATATAATTGGAACGGCCACCCACTAACTGAAAACTTACACCAGGGAGATTTCTATATTATTTTCCAGCGTTAGAATAAAAGGGAAAAACTGCTCATGAAGACTAGCGCATTCATGAAAAGGGGGGCTAGTGGCAGACACTGGACTCAACCAGCCCTCGGATTCCAATTCCGAAATCCCTGTTTTTTCCATTACACCGAACGGCGCGCTCTGCCCGCGCCCTTAGCAGCTGGACATGGACTAAGCCCTGCGGAGACGGTCTTCAGCTTCCTTCAGAGAAGGTTTGCAAGGACCCCGGGACACTCAGAGCTCGCACTTCCAAGGAGGAAGCCACGTTCCGTGTTCAAAAGCAGCAGGGCTTCCTCACCCGCCCCATTGCGTCCTCGCTGAAGACTCCGGCTCCGATTGGCCGCCGGGAGCGAGGCGGGGCTCAGGGATTGGCTGCGCGGCAGCCGCGGGCTGACGTGGAATGGCCGGCGTGCGGGCCCGCTGGGCTGCGCACTCGACTGACTGAGGCTGCGGCGGCCGGGCCCACGCTGGCACTGAGGAGCGGGAGCGCAAGCCGCCGCGATGCCGCTGGAGCTGGAGCTGTGTCCCGGGCGCTGGGTGGGCGGGCAGCACCCGTGCTTCATCATCGCCGAGATCGGCCAGAACCACCAGGGCGACCTGGAAGTGGCCAAGCGCATGATCAGCACGGCCAAGGTGAGGGGCGCGGCCACCGGACCCCGGGACACCTTCTCTTCTTCATCCCTTGCATCCCACTCGTCCTCCCTCTCCCCTTTTCCTTTTCTGAGTCTTTCCAACCTCTCTTCCTCAGCCCTCCGCCTCCCTCCTGACTTGCCTGCGCTTCAGTAGTTGCCTCCTAACCCCACCTCTTACCTTCCCCTCTCGTGCTGGAATCGTTTCCCCCGGTACAGATTTGATCAGATCTCAACCTTGCCTGACACCGTCAGTGGCTCCCGACCTAGCCTTCGAGATCTTAATGACCCGGCCCCTTCCTACCTATCTATTTCATCAGACATCCTCCTGCGACTTTGACTTCCAGGAAATTACAGTCCCTAGGAGTTCCTGTGGTCTCTCCCCACTGCTACTCCCTGTGTTTGGAATGCGAAGTGAGTTCTGAGTTCAAATTCTGCCAGTTTCTACACTTCTCTGAGCCTCTGTTTCCTCGTTCGAAAACCCAGCTTGATAAATAATAGTACTTCATAGAGTTGTCACGAGAATGAAATGAGGCTACTCATGTAAACTCTTGGCATTGGTACTTGGCTTGACTTGACTCTGTAAATGTCAGCTATTAATGATATGTTTATGAATATTCGTGCTTACTCTCCTCTTAGTAAATTTCCATTTACGTTCAGGATTACTTGGATGATTTATCCGTCTTCTCCCACCACCTCCCGCCCCAGCCCCAGTCCTGGGTATTGCATTGCATTGGCATTTACCACTTAAGCCTCTTACTCTGTTAGACCATGAAACCTCCTGGAGAAGAGAGACTGGCATGTTCTTCATTGTGATAAGGTCTGTGCTCTGATTCCTTGGTTTAGAGGTAGCACATACCATCCCTCCTTTTCCTTCATCAGTGCTGTTTACCTGATTTCATATCATTTATGATTAGGTTTCATCTTTCTCTTCTTTCACAACTAACTGCTTTTATGGAAGCCTAACCACTGAATCATCAGTGTACTTTACAAAAGTAACAGTTTTGGACTTCTTACTCTATCAAATACTGACCTAAGGGCTCTCAATTCACTATCTCATATTATTCTCATAACCTTAGGCATGAGATGCTGTTGGTTTTATTTTACTTATTACTTTATTTATTAATTTGGTGCTGGGGATCTAGGGAATGAAACCAGGGATTCTAGCATGCTAGGCAAGGGTTCTGCCACTGAGCTACACCCCCAACCCTTGTGGATTTCATTTTAAAGACTCAAATAATGGGACTGGGGTTGTGGCTCAGTGGTAGAGCACTTACCTAGCATGTGTGAGGCACTGGGTTTGATTCTCAGCACCACATATAAATAAATAAAATAAAAGTCCACTGACAACTAAAATAATATTTTTAAAAAAAGGCCCAAAGAAGATAAAGACTTGCCTAAGGGGACACAACTAGTAAAAAGTGGATTTAAAGGGAAAAAAAAAACAAACAACAAAAACAACAAAATTGTTCTTAGCCTCAGGGCTCCAACCTTTTGTACGCTAAAGTTATTTTCTAGGAGAAATTACTGCTTTTCATTTAGGGGAGCAGTCTGTTTTTCCAAGGTGTGACCTCTTTCCATGCTGAAGTTGTAAAAATACCAAGGGATATGGAAACAAAGTTAGTTTTTCTTCATACTTTCTCAACTAATTTTGTAAAAGTTTTCCAGCGGGAAGAGAATAATGGGACTGAGGCTGTGTTTCAGTGGAGAGCTCTGGACTGGGATCAGTACACCATTTATTGGCTCAGTAATCTTGGGCAGGTGATTTTTCTTCTTTAAGTCTCAGTTTTTCTCGGTTCAAAATATGTGTAGGTACTTTGTTTAAAAATTAAAGCAGGGCCGGCGGGTGGAGTCTGCCTGTAATCCAGCAGCTTGGGAGACTGAGGCAGGAGAATCGCAAGTTCAGAGCCAGCCTCAGCAATGACAAGGTGCTAAGCAACTCAGTGAGACCCTGTCTCTAAATAAAATACAAAATAGGGCTGGGGATGTGGCTCAATGGTTAAGTGCACCTGGGTTCAATCCAGGGAAAGGGGGGGGGGGGAGGAAAGGGAGGAAAGGGAAAGGAAAGGGAGGGGAGGAGATTTCTTAAAATCCTTTTATTTCAGGATTTATTTATTCTGACTTTGCTGCCATCTGTAGATGGACTCACATTTGCAAGCTTAGTTACCCAGAGTATAGTTATGTAGAAGCTGGCTTGCAAATTTTTTTCTTTTTTCTTTGCCCCACTTTCCCAGGGCTGGAGATCAGACCCTGAGTCTTGTGCATGCTAGGTAAGGGCTCTTCTATTGAGCTGCAGCCCTAATACTGTTTTCAATACTGAAAGTATAGTTTTTTTCAGTTAGTTTTATTTTACTGTAATAAAATATATTATTATGATGTATAATACATAATGCATAAATTATTATAATTAGATATTTACCTGTAACTTTCAGATTTTGGCACAAATGAAATAACATATCCTTTGCTTATGGTGGACTTCCAGGGCTTGTTTTTTTGTTTTTTGTTTGTTCGTTTTTGCAGTGCTGGGGATTGAACACAGGGTCCTGCTTTTGCTCGCTCTATCACTGAGCCACATACTTCTTGATTCTTGGTTTTGCCATCAGAGAAGCAGTAAAACCTTGAACAGAGAAACTCAGCATTCTAGTAAAACAGCAACAGTGACTCTTTTCTGAACCTAGAGTTCACCATAGCACTGACCAGATAAAGAAATCGCTCATGATTTAAAAAGAAGAGGAGGAACTTCTCATACAACTGAGACTTTGCTCAGGTCACTCTGGGCAATGAGAAGTTGTTTGCCCAAGGTCACTTGCAGTTCTAACATTCTTTTCCAGCATCAAATTCTGACTGTGCCATCTTGTGATTTTAATTTTTTTTTTCAGGAGTGGGAGTTCCATGATGTTTCTGGACCCAAGAAGTTTTCAACTGCATGAATACCTCTGTGTCTACAGAGATGGCAATAGACTGAGACTTTAGAAGATTTTGTTTAATCTTTCTATTGAGTAGTTTTTTGAAACAATTTTGGGAAATGGGAGGCAGATTTGTAATACAACTTTAGCTTTTAAAGTCAGATGGCTCAACTTTTTTTTGTTTTTGGTGGTAATGGGGATTGAACTCGGTACTGTGTGCATACAAGGCGAGCACTTGACCACGGAGCTACATCCTTAGCACTTTATTTTATTTTATTTTTTGAGACAGGATCTTGCTAAATGGCCCAAACTGGCCTCAAACTTAGAATCCTCCTGTCTCAGTTTCCCAAGTAGCTGGCATTAGCCGGACGTAGGAGTGTACAACTGCAATCCCAATGATTTGGGAAGCTGAGACGGGAAGATTGCAAGTTTGAGGGCAGCCTCAGCAACTCAGCAAGGCCCTAAGCAGCTTAGTAAGAGCCTATCTCAAAATAAAAAGTAAAAAGAACTGGGACTGTAGCTTGGTGGTAAAGCCCCTGGGTTCATTCCCCAATACCCCCCAAAAACAAACAAACCGCCAAGTAGCTGGTATTACAGGTGTTTACCACTGTGAGCAGCTCCAATTTTTATAGTATCACTTCTGCTCAGCAGGAATCACCTAAGCTGGGGCATTTCTCAGGTTTGTGTGATTTTTGCTGTAGAACCTATTGTTCAAACAAAATGTCATGTAGAAAAGCACACGTACAAAACAGCTAAAGCAGAGTAGTTATTGTTCAAGTCAGAGAATGGAGCACAGGACCTTGTCCCTTCATTTCCCCGCTCTTCTCAGGAGCTCCTCAGCACAGTTTCCAAGTGCTGGTGCTAGCTCAGATTGTCCTGGGTGTAGAGAGAGAAACAGTCCAGAGATGGAAAATAACCTTATCTAAGAGTTAGGGTCAGAGTTAAGCCAGAATATGACTTTCTTTTCTACATCTTGGCCCAGTACTCATTTTACTATCTTCTGCTGAGTTATAGAATTTAAAATCTTCCTTAGCTCTTGCATTCATCACTTTTAATATTACAGCACAAATCAATGCAAAAAAGCCCTGAAGTTTTCTGAACCTTAAGAGGGAAATATAAGGGGAGGAGAGAATCTTCTATCCACAAATAATTTTTTTATCCTTCCAGATTGTTCTTGCTTCTGTTTCTCCCCTGCCCCCCCCCCCCGTTCCTTTTTTGAGGACCTTAATGCCTCTGTCAGTCCTCATTGTCTTTAAAGATAATGCTGTCAGAGCAGTTGCCCCAACATTTCTTCTCTCTCTCAGAATGCACAACAGGTCATGGACAGGAGTCCTTTTTGTGTTGTAGGAGTGTGGAGCTGATTGTGCCAAGTTCCAGAAGAGTGAGCTGGAATTCAAGTTTAATCGGAAAGCCCTAGAAAGGCCATATACCTCAAAGCATTCCTGGGGGAAGACGTATGGGGAGCACAAACGCCACCTGGAATTCAGCCATGACCAGTACCGGGAGCTGCAGCGATATGCCGAGGAGGTCGGCATCTTCTTCACTGCCTCTGGCATGGATGAGGTGAGTCCTCTGCCACTGTGTTATGTGCCACTTTAGCAGACCCAGGGTATGGCAGGCTGTGTGGAGTCTTCTGGCTTAGAGCCAGCTCCAGCCAACTTTCTGTGCCCCACTAAGTGGGAAGCCAGCAGGTGCCAAGGCCCAGTGAAGTTGGTGAGAAGGGTACTGTAGTTTTAAAAACAAGTTGTCTCTCTCGGGGCTGGGATTGTAGCACGGTGGTAGAGTGCTTGCCTCACATGCGTGACGCACTGGGTTCGATCCTCAGCACCATGTAAAAATAAATAAGGGTATTGTGTCATCTACAACTAAAAAAATATTAAAACAAAACAAGTTGTCTCTGGAAATAGGGAACAGCCACACTGTACCCTTAGGGTCCCTCAAATTCATGGTACACTCAAGCTGTGCTGATATAACGGCTTTTGCCACCACACCTGGCATTCATAGGTTTCATCTATTACCCATTTCCAGGTCTGAGGATGTAGCTTAGTAGTAGAGCACTTGCCTAGCATGCACAAGGCCTTGGGTTTGATTCCCAGTACCACTAAATAAGTAAGTAAAGTATACTTTATGGTTTACAGAGCATTTTCACCTACTGCAATATATCTCATCTTTACAGTGCCCCATTTTACAGATGAAGAAATGAAGGGTCAAAGGAGCCAAGAAGTTTGTTCAGTGTCAGACATTGGGAAGTAGGTCTTGAAGGCAGCAGATCTGATGCCTAGGGCAGTCTGCTCACCTGCCCTCAGCATCAGTCTGGGCTCCCAGAGCATTAGACTCAGGCAAGACATGTCTGAAAGTTACAGTCTCTAAGCTTCCCCTGCTCTTCACCACCCTTGATATTAGCTGAAGTTTGATTTGATGTTCACTAGATTCTGGGCCCAGGAGCTGCCATGAGGAAAAGGGGAAAGATTTTTTTTTTTTTTTTTTAGGAAAAACCTACCTAAAGATGTTGCTTAGATATATTGCCGATCTTCAGTTCATTCCGGCCCTGCTAACTGAGGCCCCACTCTGCCTCCATTTCTGCCCAAACTGGGCTTGCTCGAGTTCATTTTGAACTGGTGACACATCAGCCTCCATTTTAGAAAGGAATAAGTCACATAAGCATTGGTAACAGAACCAAACCAGTACAGCATTTCAGGGACATCACTGTGTTAATCTTGAGTATGCACAACCTGGGAGAGATTGTGAGAATCTCTGTGGTATCCTTCAAAAAATAGGATTGTTTTCAACAGACAAATCAACATTTTGCCTGTGGTTAAATATTGTTCTTTCAATTTTGGAGGATTGCAGGATGCAACCATTACTGCAATGGATTTTAGAACATTTAAAAATCACCCCCGAAAGAAAAACTGCCTATCAGCAGCACCCCCATCCCCAGTTCTCCTAACCTTGGGTGACCATTGGCCTACTTGTGTCTCCTAAACTTGCCTCTCTGGACATTGCATATAACTGGACCATACAACCTGTGGTCCTTTGAGTTGGGCTCCTTTCATGTAATGTGTTTTCTTTTTTTTTTTTTTTTTTTTATTTTATTTTTTAGTTGTAGATGGACACAATATCTTTATTTATTTTATGTGGTGCTGAGGATCGAACCCAGTGCCTCACACATGCAAGGCAAGCGCTCTACCACTGAGCCACAACCCCAGACCCTCATGTAATGTGTTTTCAAGGTCCATCTGTGTTGCAACATTTATCAATACTGTTTCACTCCTTTTTATGATGAAATAATAGCCAGTGTTATGGATGTTCCATATTTCATTTACTCATTTATCAGTTGATGTACATTTGGGTTGTTTCTACTTTGGGCTGTCATGACTAATGCTGCTGTAAACATTCATGTACAAGTTTTGTAGGGACATGTTTTCATTTCTCTTGGGCTTATGTCTGGGAGTGGACTTGTTGGGTCACATGGTGACTTTATGTTTAACTTTTTTTTTGTGGTGCTGGGGATTAGAACCCACGGCCTTGTGCATGCAAGGCAAGCACTCTACCAACTGAGCTATATCCCTTGCTCTATGTTTAACTTTTTAAAGGAACTGACACTGTTTTCCAAAGTGGCTGCATCCTTTTATATTCCTACCAGCAATGTCTGAGCATTCCAATTTTTCCACATCCTCACCGACAATATATTTCTGTCTTGAACCATCCTATTGGGCATGAAGTCCTATCTTGTTGTGGTTTTGATTTGCATTTCCCTGAGCTAATGATGAACATTCTTTTCTTGTATATATTGGCTGTACCTATATCTTCTTTGAAGAAAAAAGTTACCTTTATTTATTCTAAATGCAAATTTTTAGATAATAAGTACCAAAACTTTTTCCCCATTCTATAGGTTTTTTACTTACTTGGTGGTGTCCTTCAAAGATCAAACACAATGTCCAGTTTTTTCTTTTGTGCTCATCTAATCTTATGATTTAAAATTTTCTCAGTCCCAGCCGGGCGCGGTGGCTCAAGCCTGTAATCCCAGCACTTAGGGAGGCTGAGACAGGAGAATCGTGAGTTCAAAGCCAGCCTCAGCAATGGCGAGGTGCTAAGCAACTCAGTGAGACCCTGTCTCTACATAAAACACAAAATAGGGCTGGGGATGTGGCTCAGTGGTCGAGTGCCCCTGAGTTCAATCTCCAGTACCAAAAAAAAAAAAAAAAATTTTCTCAGTCCCTGCCACCCTCAGTACTGGGGATTGAACTCAGGGTCTATGCATGCTAGGCAAGTGCTTTACCACCAAGCTACATCCCCAGCCCTTTAATTTCTGTTTTAAACCACATTGAATTATCACTGTATAGCCATCAATATAGCTAAATGACAAGGGATGATTACACCAGATGGTAGTAAGGATGCAGAGAAAGTGGATCACTCACACACTGCTGGGGGAGGGGTATGTAGAGTGGTCTAATCACTCTAGAAAACATTATGGTAATTCCTTTCTTTTTAAAACAGCTTTATTGAGAGATAATTCACATATTGTACAATTTATCCACTTAAAGTGATAGTTTCTTTTAAAACCGGACATGGGCTTATATGGCCTGCCAGTTGTCATTTGATATTATCCTAAAGAAGTGAGCACTAGGGGGCTGGGATTGTGGCTCAGTGGTAGAGTTCTTGCCTCCCATGTGTGAGGCACTGGGTTCGATCCTCAGCACCACATAAAAATAAATAAAAATATTTTTTAAAAAATGAGCACTAGGATGTAGTCAGGGGCAAAGGACTTGTCTAGCATGCTCAAGGCTCTGGGTTCAGTCCTAGATGCCACAAAAAATGACAACAAAAATCTATACATGAGTGTTCATAGAACCTTTATTCATAGTAGCTGAAAACTAGAACAACCTAAGGGTTCTTTAGCAGGTGAATGGTTAAAGTTTGCTATATCCATACCACAGAATGCTAATAGCAATGGAAAGGAATGAATTGTTGATGCACACAACAGCTGGGATACATATCAGGAATATTAGTGCTAGGCCAGGTGTGGTGTTGCATGCCTATAATCCTAGCAACTCAGGAGGCTGAGGCAGGAGGATCACAAGTTTGAGGCCAGCCTCTGCAATTCAAGGCCTCAAAGATTAAATGTGATCACTGACATAAAGCACGGCACATAGTCAGCACTCAGCAAATGTTAGGCTAAGATCTGGGACTTGCCCTGCCTGGGCCTTGATTTCCTTTTCTGTGTGAACAAGAGCTTTCCTGCCCTAAAGTCCTGAGTCAACAAAGAACCGGAGAAGATGGCACCAAGTGACTTACATGTAGGATGAGGACTTTCAGTCCATGCTTTCAGGGCCTGAGCTGCTGGGTCTGTCTGCAGAAGAAAGGCACCTCCTTGCGTCTGTGACTGCTGAGGAAAAGGCACTTCTTTAAGTCATCTCTTCCAGGTGACTTTGGTTGAGGACCAGAGCAGTTGGGAGACAGAGAGGAGCCTGGGTGTTAGGTAGCAGGGGCTGGCTGCCTCCTCCTGAGCCCCTTTCTTGGTTTCTTTTCCCCCTACTCCCTAGCAAACCCTTCTGTTTGGTATCTGGGACATCTGCCGTGGCACCCTACTTTGAGCTCAGGTCCTTGTACTGATGCTTCGTCTGTGGCTTGGGCTCCTCACGGAACCTCTTTAGCTGCAGTAGCCCTAGGGATTGTAGAAGTGCTCCCCAGAGGACTGCGGGGAGGCTTCAGTAAAATAAGCCTGTGGGGGCAAGGATGGTGCCACGTCAGCATCTTCCTACCAGTGATAACTGTCCTGTTCTCTGGAACCCTTGGAATTTTCCTGTTTCAACCTGTTTGAATAGGGAGGCTCCTCTGTCCTCAGAATGGTGTTTGTTCCCAGCTGGTCTCCTGGCTGACCCAGGGCACATAGGGAAAATGCATTCTTAAGAGCCTTTATAAAAAAAGTTAATTGACTTTGCTTTGCTGCACCAACATTTCCTGTCCAGCCAGCTGTTGGAGTGGGTTGTGTGTTGGTCCCTTCTTCTATGTTTACCCAGTAAATGGCTCCCAGTATTTAACCACCCTGACTTCCTTATAGACAGTATATTTATTGAGTGCTTGTTTTCTCCACCCTATGTGCTGTTCTAGGGCGTTCTCTTTGTGTTAAAGAAAGGTTAAGGTGTGTCAGCGTTTATTAAGGCCAGAAAGCTATCAGGACACTTGGCTGAAAGGTGCACGGAGACCTGTGCAGCTCAGCTGAAATGAGCAGTGTCTTTAGCCTGAACAGGTAGTCATTCTACCAAGGAAGCAGATAGAAGCTGCGTCCATAGAGGAGCCCTGAAGGGCATGGCTCCCTCCCACACGGTGACCATTCTGGCAGAGCTGCCCTTCCCTCCCACACCTGCCTCTGCAGTGCCCTCTCCTTCCACTTCTATTCCTTCCCTTGCCGCCTGCCAGCAGATGACACTGGGCACTCTGAAGTTGAGAGCAAGCCCACCTTTTATGGCTCTTTGCCTCCCCTCACCCTGTAGCGTCCCTGGTTTCCCTCAACTCCTCACTATGGGCTTTTCCTCCTCTCCTACTACAGGATTCAGAAATGGATCGATGAAAGGGCTTTGGAGCCCCTGGCTTTACTAACCTTTTCCTGTGACCCCCACCTTAAACTAGTGGTTCCTGAAGTTTCTCAATATACAGCACAAGGGGCTGGGTTGTGGCTCAGTGGCAGAGTGCTTGCCTAGCATGTGTGAGGCACTGGGTTCAACTCTCAGCACCACATATAAATAAATAAAATAAAGGTCCATTGGCAACTAAAAAATTTAAAACAACAACAACACAGAAAGGAGGTTCCATGGGCATATTGTCAATTCTCATTAATTGATTGAATTAGAGTCAAAAAGTATTCTGAGCCAAATAGGTTTGGCAAATAATAAGTTTAAAATTAAAACAAGTCCATCTACTGGGACCCTCTAAGGAACTATGGTTTGGGCCTTTTCCCCAAACCAGTCTGTTGGGGGACCCTTTTCTTTGCATTTAGCCCATGTGGTGCCTGAGGAGGATCTGATTGGCTCAGTTCCTTTCAGACAGACCCCAGAAGACCAGAAGGGAAGGAGAAGTCATGAGGCTGCCTGGCTTCATTGTGCCCTAGATGGAAATGGGACCTGACAACAGGGAAGGCAGGACAGAGGAAGTGAAGGGGTCTGTGGAGAGGAGACCACCAGGCTCTGATGCACCCTGAGGGACTCTGGGCGAAGGCTAGGATCTTCCAGATGGCAAGTTGGCAACCTTTGCAGGGTAAGGAATCTGAAGCGGCAGTTTTCTAACTGGCCACTAGGTGGTGACAGACTCCCCCACCCCCAGGAGTGCAGCAAGATGGTGCACACCTTTCCCCTCCCAGCAGTAATTTGCCCTTTTTCATCATTGAGAAATTAGAGAATTCCATGCAGATATCACAGCTCCTTTAGGTGAGCCATGAATTTTCTGCATATGGCCTCCTCACCGTGCTTACTCTGCCCATCTCCTGAGGTGGCTCGTTCATCTAGGTGTACATGCCCTGGAAGACCACTTTCCCACCAAATTAACATTACCTAAAAGAAAACTTAGTTCAGGGGTTTCCCTCTTTCCATAGAAAATACCTTCTTCAGCTGCCAGATACAGTCAGAAGGCTGGGAAAATTAGACTTTGTTCAATCAATATATTAAAAATGAACCAGTTGTAGCCAGGCGCATTGACACATGCCTGTAATCTCAGCACTTTGGGAGGCTGAGACAGGAGAATGGAGAGTTCAAAGCCAGCCTCAGCAAGGGCAAGGCACTAAGCAACTTAGTGAGATTCTGTCTCTAAAATAAAATGTAAAAAAAAAAAAAAAAACACAAATAGAGCTGGGGATGTGGGTCAGTGGTCGAGTGCCCTCGAGTTCAATCCCCAGTACCAAAAAAATGAACCAGTTGTGGTGGTCCACTCCTGTAATGCCAGCAACT
This sequence comes from Geosciurus inauris, assembly GCA_004024805.1. Classification (NCBI taxonomy): domain Eukaryota; kingdom Metazoa; phylum Chordata; class Mammalia; order Rodentia; family Sciuridae; genus Geosciurus; species Geosciurus inauris. The sequence continues at coordinate 102,958 of PVHX01003800.1, forward strand.
CAGAAGGCTGAGCAGGAGGATCTCAAGTTCAAGGCCAGCCTTGGCAGCCTAGCAAGACCCTGTTTCAAAATAAAAAATAAAAGGACTTGGGATGTAGCTCAGTGGGGAAACACCCATAAGCTCAGTCAACAGTACCACAAAAACAAAAAACAATTTGCAGTCCCATTTTAGGGTTGTCTAAAAGTGTGACACTTACATAGGAGAGAATGAGATAGAAAATGGAAGAGAAAAGAGAAAAACCTAAAGCAAAAAGAAGAACAGCAAGAACTGCATTTTAGGTGGTTCAGACACTTGGAGTGGCATTCTGGTCATATTGCAGTGTCTCTTGGACCAAGAGGGTTACAGAATGCATTTGAACTGGCTTGGTAACCACTCTTCTTGCTTCTGCAGCACAGTATTTATTTATTTGCTTGCAGTACTGGTGCTCTACATTTCCTGCCCTTTTTATTTTTTATTTTGAGAAAGGATCTCATTAAATTACTGAGGCTGGCCACAGCTTCCTGAGTTGCTGGTTACAGGCATGCACCACCATGCCTGGCTCACTTGTCTGTTAGTAGAAGATGTACAGAGGAACACAGTTTTCTCTGCATGCAGCCATAGTGTTTGCAGTGGCTCCGTGCCTGCTAGGAAGATGGATGAAGTTCTTGCCACAGTGGGTTGATTTAAAAAGCCACTTGCAGAATGACCTTCTCATGACTTTTCTTACTACATCCTAGCCTCTGGACTTTTATGCTTGGTAGTCTGGCCCCTTACTCCTTAGAGTATGATTCATGGGCAGCAGCGTTAGCATTACCCAGGAACTTACAAAATTTCGGACTTTCAGGCCTTATACCCTAGACAAACAGAATCAGAATTTGCATTTCATATTAGCAAGATCCCTGGGAGATTTGTATGCATGTATTAAAGTGTAAGATGCACTGGCCTGTCTCATTAAGTCCTAACTTACTTCAGCATTTTAGGATAGAGATTCCATATTTGGAGCCATGTATATTATGTGGCTTTCAGGATACCAAATATACCTTAATGAAAGTAGATTTTGGGGTTCTTGTTATTTAACAGCAATCTGAGATTTCACTCTTATGATTCACTGATTCCCTCCAGCAATTTGCTGACATTTCCCAATTCCTGAAATTCTTATTTTATTTTTTGGTGGTGCTGGGGCTGGAACCCAGGGCCTTGCACATGCCAGGCAAGTGCTCACCACTGAGCTACATCCCAGGCCCCAACATCCTCAGCGTTCCTGATGAATCCTAGCTAAGGATGTTGAGGACCCTAAATAGTTAACTTCAAACACAGGTGTTGAACATGATGGAGGCTTGCTTTTCTGTGGGCAGCATGGTTGAAGTCTGAAGGGGCTTGGGTCTGATGGTTCCTGCCAGATATGAATCATTATGTCAGGGCTGGGCCACAAAGTGCTCCATTTTCCCCTTCTGACAAGGATTGAAAAGGCCTCCTTTCCCGGCTGCTTGGCCCTGAGTGAAAGGGAAAGCTTTTGATGGCCATTCACTTTTTCTCTGTCAAGTATACTGGGTCAAGGTCAAGTTCTGACCCTTTCACGTTTATTCCCTGGCCTGGGCCCCTGGGGAGGGAAGGGTCTGGCCATGGGTATGACCCTTCCAGCACTATGTGTGTGTTGGACAAATGGATGGTAGATAGGAATGAATGTTCCAATTTGAATGAAGTGACGGAGAACAGATCTTTCCCACTTTGAAGTTGTTGAGAGTCCCCCTGGGTAAGAGGAGGGGCTTTCCTGTTCCCACTTCACCCCTCGCCTGCCTCGAGAGGAGGACTGTTTTAGAACAGTAGTGACAAAAAGATCCTCTTTCATTTTTGTAGATGGCAGTTGAGTTTCTGCACGAACTGAATGTTCCGTTTTTCAAAGTTGGATCTGGGGACACTAACAATTTTCCTTATCTGGAAAAGACAGCCAAAAAAGGTGAGTTTCATTTTTTGTCATTAAACCTGAGGGAGTCCAGCCTTCATATTTTTACCTGCCTAGTGACAGCCCACTCTGAGGTAGCTCTCATAGAGATAAACTCTAGGAACATCCTCAGTCAATGTGTGCTGCCAGTTTTTAATGTGCTGACTTGCAAGAAGGTAAGAATATGACAATTTTCTAAGAAAATTTTTTTAATTAAAACAATTTTTTTTAAAGCTGATCTAGAAGTTGAGAATAGAACTGTAGTTGCCAGAGGCTGGGGAGGGTGAGGAGGAGGCAGGGACAGGTTGGTCAATGAGTACTAAATTATGTTAGATAAGAGAAATTGGTTTTGGTGTTTATTGCATAGTAGGGGGGCTCTAGATAACCATAGTGAACCATTTGTTATTAAAAAAAAACAAAAAAAGTAGGAGAAAGGATTTTGAATGTTGTCATAACAAAGAAATGATGTTTGAGGAGATATACTTGCCCTGATTTGAACATTGCACAATGTATATATACATAGTTCACAATGTGTGTGTGTGTCTGTGTGTATAAACATCACTTGGTACCCCATAAATAGGTACCATTTAAAAAAAATTTTAGTTAAAGATTGACACAGTACCTTTATTTATTTATTTATTTTTATGTGGTGCTAAGAATTGAACCCAGTGCCTCACACATACTAGGCAAGTGTTCTACCACTGAACTACAACCTCAGCCCTACAATTTTTAATCAATTAAAACATTTTTTTAAAAATTATATAGGAAATGAAGGATATGACAGTATATGAAAACTTTTTAGAGGAAACTGATTTGAGGAACATTCTGTAGGCATATTCTATCTAATACCTATACATGATAATTTATAAAGAGATGTAACAGCATGGCTGATCTCATTTGACTCTCATAATAACCCTGGGATGGAAGCAGGTCAAATTACTCTGATGCTTTCTACTTATTTCATAGACAGAATATCTGAATGTCAAAGGACAGTGCTCTGCCCAGGCACAACTGGAGGTAAAAGCTCTGGACCTCACACTGAGCTATGTTCTTGAATTGGGGGGGTCACTGTCATCCTACTATACTACAGGTTAATGTCCTTATCCAGAAAAGTTGTGCCCATAAGTGTTGCAGATTTTGGAAAATTTCGGATTTCAGCTTTTTGGATTATCATGCTGTGTGACCTCTTCATCAGCTGAGATACTCATCTTTCCCTCAGTACTGTGAAGTTCCTCTGTCCTCTTTTTTTTTTTTTTTTGGTACTGGAGATTGAACTCAGGGGCACTCGACCACTGAGCCACATCCCCAGCCCTATTTTGTGTTTTATGTAGAGACAGGGTCTCACTGAGCTGCTTAGCGCCTCGCCATTGCTGAGGCTGGCTTTGAACTCGGATTCTCCTGTCTCAGCCTCCCTAATTTAGTTCACTTTGCTGAAAGATAGTGTTGGGGGCAGAGGGGAGTCTACCTTTTCCATGGTCAAGGGCAAGAGCCCGTCACACTTATCTCTATTCCCTCAGAGGCTGGAAATGCTTGTTGGGATGTGTTTGTGGGAGAGTGTGAACCCTAAAAAGGAAGTTTTGGGCTCCTCAGGTCGTCCGATGGTGATCTCCAGTGGGATGCAGTCAATGGACACCATGAAGCAGGTCTATCAGATCGTGAAGCCCCTAAACCCTAACTTCTGCTTCCTCCAGTGCACCAGCGCCTACCCACTCCAGCCCGAGGACGCCAACCTGCGCGTCATCCTGGTGAGCAGGTGGGAAGGTACTGTCTGATTGGGCTGTGCTGTGATGACTTTTTTTTTTTTTAGTTGTAGATGGACATAACATCTTTATTTTATTTACTCATTGTTATGTGGTGCTGAGGATCGAACCCAGTGACTCACGCATGCAAGGCAAGCGCTCTACCACGGAGCTACAATCCCAGCCCCATGTGATGACTTTTTACTGTGGTAGGGAAGGTAGAGCCTTTTATATTCTAAGTGGCATGCTTAGTAATTTAAACATCCTTTAACAGTCTCGCTATTGCAGAATCAGATTAGAATCAAGTAGTTGAGGAAGCTCATGCATTCTAAAGAGGCCGGTGATAAATTTCTTAATTTCTCCCATTATAAAATTTAAAGTGGAGTCCTCACAATTGGCTTTGTTTACATTTTCTTCATATATTGGCCATTACAGATCCTCCTTCTGTGAATTATTGGCTCATATTCTTTCTTAGTATATTGTCCTTTTTTAAAAATTGGGCTTTTGATCATTTTTAGCTGTACGGTTAGGAGCATTAAGTACATTTGCAGTGCTGTGCCACCATCCCCCATCCACCTCCAGAATGTTTGCATCATCCCAAACTGAAACCCTGACCCCATTTAACACACATTTCCCATTTCTGCCCCTCCTAAGACCCTGGCAACCACCATTCCCCTTTCTGTCTCTATAATTTTGAATATACTAGAAACCTCATGTGAATGGAATCCTACGTATTTGTCCTGTGTCTGTCTTCTTTTATGTGTCTTCGAAGTTCATGCATGTTGTAGCATGTGTCAGAATTTTGCGTTTATGGCTGAATATGATTCTAGTATTCATATTGTGTTACCCACCCATCCTTCGATGGCCGTAGGGTCATTCCCACTCCTGGCTGTAGTGGGAACAGTGCTGTGGTGGACATGGGTGTGCAGGCATCTGTCTTTTTTCACTTTGAGTTGCGGGAGACCTTGAAACCCTGGCCTTTACTGCTGTGCCTATTTGCTGTCTCTGTTATTTCCTAAGTCTGAGCATCCCTGATGCTCAAATTTGTGATAGTGATTATTTTAGGGGAACTTTCTCCCAAGACTTTGTCTACTCCAACTCAATTGTTTTACAGATGATAAAGTCCAGTCTTAGGGGCCAAGCTGGGACCAGAGCTTGGGCTGAGTCCTCCTAATCCTTGGTCTCTTATTGTCTCAAGGATACTTAGCCTGTGCCATACTGTGTAGCCTCTTGATCAGCTGAGGTGCTCATTTTTCCCTGAGGACTGTGAAATCAGTTTTCTGGCTAGCAACTGACATTTAACTAATTGGACATGGAAAAGGCGTGGTGGCATATGCCTGCAATCCCAGTACTTTGGGGGGCTGAGACTGGAGAATCGCGAGTTCAAAGCCAGCCTCAGGAACAGCGAGGTGCTAAGCAACTCAGTGAGACCCTGTGTCTAAATAAAACACAAAGTAGGGCTGGGGATGTGGCTTAGCGGTTGAGTACCTCTGAGTTCAATTCCCAGTACCAAAAAAAAAGATAAGCAAAGAAAGAAATGGATGTGTGTGTATGTGTGTGTTTATCATCAATACATTATAGTGACATTAACTATATAGGTATTCCATGACCTGGCAACCTGCATCCCATTGCACACAGCCTGGTTTTCCAGGTCTTAGCCATCCACCTGTCCTAATCTTTTTTTTTTTTTTTTTAAGTATTTTTTTAGTTGTAGATGGATACAATGTCTTTATTTTATTGCTTTGTATGTGGTGCTGAGGATCGAACCCAGGGCCTCACGCATGCGAGGCAAGCGCTCTACCACTGAGCTACAATCCCAGCCCCACCTGTCCTAATCTTTTATGAAACCCTGCCTGAGTCTTTCTACTGTACTTAAGCTTTCTGGTCACCCTCACTGAACTTGCCCATCTTAGAATGTCTTGTTGTGTTCAGTGAATTATAGATATCTGATTAATTATTTAGCATTTTCACCAACAGACTGTTTTGAGATTGGACTATATATATTATTGATGATGATATTTGTGCATATAGCATACTTGCTTTCTACAGTGTAGGTTAATTAAATACGACAGATGAGTTTTGAATGAGTGTAGGCATTCAGTTTTTAGTTATGTTGTCATTCTTTGTGGTTTTTGCAGAGTGAAACATTCTTAAAATGCATTCCTTGGCACTGTTGTTACAGTATTGGGTATTGAACTCAGAGTCTTGTACATGGTAGGTAGGTAAGGGCTTTACCACTGAGCTACATCCCCAGCTATTTTTTCAATTTTATTTTGAGTCAAGGTCTTGCTGAGTTGCCCAGGCTGGGTTCAAACTTGTGATCCTCCTGCCTCAGCTTCCAAATGCATTCTGTGTGTGTGTGTGTGTGTGTGTGTGTGTGTGTGTGTGTATGCGTAATGCTAGGCATTTACCCCAGGGATTTGTGTATGCTAGGCAAGGGTTCTACCACAAAATGCATTTTTTTTTTGGTACCCTATTTTGTGTTTTATGTAGAGACAGGGTCTCACTGAGTTGCTTAGCACCTCGCTTTTGCTGAGGTTGGCTTTGAACTCGCGATTCTCCTGTCTCAGCCTCCCAAAGTGCTAGGATTACAAGCACTTTGGGAGGCTGAGACAGGAGAATACAAGCGCCCGGCTTACACAAACGCATTTTTATTTTATTTTATTTCATTTTATTTTTGATGCCAGAGATTGAACCCAGGGCATTTAGCCACCCAGCCAAATCTTCTAGTACTTTCTATATTTGATTTTGAGACAGGGTCTTGCTAAATTGATTAGGCCTCACTAAATTGCTGAGGCTGGCTTTGAACTCAAAAGCCTCCTGCCTCAGCCTCCAGAATGCTGGGACTACAGGCGTGCTCCACGTACAGGGGTACAAAATGCATTCTTCATGATAACAATAACCATGGCTTTAGGGCATTTGCAATGTGCTGAGTCCCTTTCCTGCCTTCAGAGCAACCCCTACTAGGTACTATTATTCTTCCCAGGAAAGAGAGGCTGAGAGTATCTACCAGTATCTCTCCATGGTTTGACAGCTAGTGAGTAGCTAAACTGGGTCTTGTCCTATATCTGTCTGACTCTAGGGACTGTGCACAAAGCACTACAGTGGGTGACCTTTTTTCTTTTTCTATTTTAAAGGAATATCAGAAGCTCTTTCCTGACATTCCCATCGGGTATTCTGGACATGAGACAGGCATAGCAATATCTGTGGCCGCAGTGGCTCTGGGGGCCAAGGTGTTGGAACGCCATATAACTCTTGACAAGACCTGGAAGGGGAGTGACCACTCAGCCTCACTGGAGCCTGGAGAACTGGCAGAGCTGGTGCGGTCCGTGCGCCTTGTGGAGAGGGCGCTGGGTTCCCCAACCAAGCAGCTGCTGCCCTGTGAGATGGCCTGTAATGAGAAGGTGAGCACTGTCCAGAAGCGTGGCTCTGCCATTCCGTGGGGGACCTAGTGCACTTGCCTGAGAAGTGGGGTCACTACCAGTTTTAGCCTTCCAGACTGAAGAAAGGATAAAGGAACACTGCCCCAACCCTTCTGACTTCCTTCAGGCTCATATGAGCAGCAGGGGAAATGTGCTACTCAGTGGGAAACTTTGGCCGTTTCTCTAGTCAGATCACATTAGAGTCTTCCACTAAATGTCCCTGAGGCCTATGGCTCTGGTGCTGCTGGTCTGGCCAAGTCTTGGGTCCTGTGGAGGAGAAAAGCCTATGGCATTTCTAAGCACAGGAGGCATGGCTGAATGTGCACTGGTGGGCGATGGTGCTGGTATTGGCAATGGTGCTGGTATCGGCAATGGTGCTGGTATCCTTTGGCAGCATTGGCCTTGATGGGATGGTGAGGCTGAGCATACTTCCTGGCACACTGACCCTCTCTGGGCTTCTCGGAAGCTGTGGCCTGGACCTTCCTGTCTCAGGCATAGAGCCAGGCATTTCAGGGCTACCAGGCATGCAAATACTCCTGTCTGAGGCCAGCTATCTGGATGGAGGCAAAGGTCAAAGGCCAGGTATGCACAGGGAAGGCCATCACATTTTACTCTAGAGGGGCCTACCCACTGCTGCCCCCAAACTAAAGGTGAACATGTACTGGGAAATGAATAGTAAAAGGAAACAAACTAACCTATAGAGGAAGAGGGGAGAGAAATGTACCAGAAATCAGAATGGGAGTGAAGCAGCTGAGCACATGATTTGGCTCCTGAGCAAACAGTGAAACACAGTGAGGTGCATAATTCAATAATCATCAGTTGACAGATATGTTTCCTGGCATTAAATTCCAAGCAGAATTGATGTCTTGGGTCTTGCCTGGAGAATGTAGAGGAACTTAACAGATTATTTTGAAGCATTTATGGAGAGCAGAAATGCTGGTCATGAGCTCCAGGTAGCCTTCATTCCTCCCTCCTGCCTGTCCTGTGCCTCTTCCTATGGAGCCCCTTTCCTGTCATTCAGATGACAGTCACCCTCCCTGACTTGTAAGCCCATCCCTACCCTCCTCCTTAGTTCTGTTTTATCAAAGTGGCAGTTAGGTGTGTCCCCCTCGAGGCAGCAGTTTCCTCTGGGTTCTCATGCTGGCTGTGTGCATCCTTGGTTAACTCAGCTGCCCTTGTGGGCCTCCGAATCCCCCTGTTCACAGTGAGACATTGAACTAGGTAAGGACAAGAGTCACTGTGGTTTTCATGTATTGAGAGTATTCTGCCTCTCAGGCACAGCACATAGCATCACTGATCTTCGCAGTCATCTCACAAGGTATAGGCACTGACGAATCCCAGCTACTCGGCAGGGGCCAAGGCAGGAGGATGGCAAGTTCAAGGCCAGCCTTGGCAATTTTGTGAGAATTTGCCTCAAAATAAAAACTAAAATGGGTCTAGCCTGAGTTTAATCTCCAGTACAGCAAAAAAACCAAAATAAACAAAGATACACACACTGTTTTTTCCCCATTTTTCAGCGAAACTAGAACCCTCTTATCCCCAGCTCATAGGGATTGGGCCTGGCTCTGTCTGGCCCCACAGCTGCATCTCCTCCTTGCGCTGGACTGTAAGGGCCTCCTCTGAGTCTGATTAGGAACCTCTGGTATGAAGCAGTGTAGGAGCTCCTTCTGTGAGTCTGACACTGAGTCTTCATGTTGTCCACAGCTGGGCAAGTCAGTGGTGGCCAAAGTGAAAATTCCAGAAGGCACCATTCTAACACTGGACATGCTTACTGTGAAGGTTGGTGAGCCCAAAGGGTATCCTCCTGAAGACATCTTTAATCTGGTGGGCAAGAAGGTTCTGGTCACTGTTGAAGAAGATGATACTATCTTGGAAGAATCGGTAGAAAATCATGGCAAAAAAATCAGGTCTTAAAATAAAGTGCCATTCTCTGAAGTCTTAACTGCCTCACTTGTACTGTGCAGTGTGTTGGGTGAGGTGGCGCAGGAGTGCTGGTCTCTGGGGGACCTGCCTTTCATCCACCCTACTCCCTTTACACAACAACCATTTCTGGACCAGGACCAGGTCTAGCCAATTAGAAAGATAAAAAGAGCAAATGAGGCAGTCTCTGCTCCAAGCGGCTGTCCCGGAGGGACAAAGACAAGTACATATCCTAGAGTTTCTGTGGCCGCTCAGAGGGTGAGCACTTGCCCGTCATCCCTTCCTTTGAGTCTTCATTCTCATTCTGCAGAGCCAAACCCGAGTGACCTGAGAGCTTACTTCCTACCAGACTGTCTCTCCTCTCTTCTTGCCTTATCCCCTTCTTGCCCTTGGGGGTATCCAGTCAGCATTATGTGGTGGTCACTTGGCATTAGAGAAGGGATTGGTCAGAAGATCTTGTGGGCAGAGGAAAGCCCTCCTGTCTCTGAGGAAATAAGACAGAAATGAAACTATTCACTCTGCTTCTGCTGGCAGGTGGGGTCTGCATAAGCTCTGCAGCCAAGAAAGCCCATTGAGTGATGTGTTGCAGCTCTTAATGGCACACTGTATCCGCCATTGTCACAGCAGACCCCAGCAACTCACTGCCAATTTCTTTTTAAGTTCTTTGTTTTGGTACCAGGGATTGAACCCAGGGGTGCTTAACCATGGAGCCACATCCCCAGCTCTTTTCTATTTTTTATTTAGAGACAAGGTCTCACTGAGTCACTGAGGCTGGCTTTGAACTTGTGGTCCTCCTGCTTCAGCTTCCCAAGCTGCTGGGATTATAGGCATGTGCCATTATATTATAGGCTTCTGGGTTCTTGCCTAGTGCATGAAATGCACCCACAAGGATGAGTGGGTGTAAGAGTAGGGTACATTCAAGTATGAATAGAAACAGAACTCCTGCAAGACGAGAGGGGACCCAGTAAGGGTTGCCGCATGAGTGTACTAGTATAGGGGTTTATATACTAGCACTTGGGTCAATGCTATTGGTCCAAACTTACGTTAATCAGGGTTTGGAAAAGTACAATGCTGTTGGTTAGCTCTGCAATCTCCTTTAGGGTCTGGCCCACTTCTGCTTTCCTGCCACTCCAGGGAAGGTTGAGGTTGGCAGATGGTGGATGCTCAGGGGTTGGAGCTGCAGTGCTGTGTGGAACAGGCCTCTGCACTAAGGCTGGGTCTGTCAGCACCACTAGGGTGTGACAGGTCATTGAACGCTGGCTCACTCGCACATCTGGCCTGTGCTTGCATGTCAATCTCTGTGCTATCTGTGATCCATACTTGCTGCCTGAGTGCCAGCCTGCCTGTTCTGCCACTCTGCTGCCATTTTTTTTTTTTTCATTTCTCTGGTGGTATGTGATGTAGAATCACAACATACATGCAGTCATACATAAAGCTAGGGCTATGATGTCCATCATATTCCACCATCTTTACTGTACCCGGCCCCCTCCCCACTCCCACCCCTGTGACCAAAGTTCCTCCATTCTTCCCGTGTCCTCCGCCACATTATGGATCAGCATCCAGTTATCAGAGAGAACATTTGGTATTTGGTTTTTTGAGATTGGCCTACTTCACTTAGCATGATATTCTCCAACTCCATCCATTTACCTGCAAACGCCATACATAATTTTTTTTTTTAATTTTTTTTTTAGTTGTTGATGGACCTTTATTTCTTATTTATTTATATGTGGTGCTGAGGATCGAACCCAGTGCCTCACGCATGCTAGGCAAGCGCACTACCACTGAGCCACCACCCCAGCCCCCGCCATAATTTTATTCTCTTTTATTGCTGAGTAATATTCCATTGTGTATATATACCACACTTTCTTTATCCATTCATCTGTCAAAGGGCATCTAGGTTGGTTCCACAGTTTAGCTATTGTGAATTGAGCTGCTATAAACATTGAAGTTGCTGCCACTTCTTGGTGGGGATTAGTGGGCCAGCTGTGTGGCTTGTTGGCTGTGGAACCAAGTCAGAAGTGGCACTCATTCCTTCTTTTTTTTTTTTTTTTAATATTTTTTTTAACTGTAGATGGACATAATGTCTTTATTTTATTGCTTTGTATGTGGTGCTGAGGATCGAACCCAGGGCCTCATGCATGCGAGGCAAATGCTCTACCACTGAGCTACAATCCCAGCCCCCACTCATTCCTTCTTTACGAAAATCCCCAGGGCTTTTCTCTGCTGGGCTCTGCTGAGTATGAGGGACACAAGAGTTAGCAGCCCCAGGCTTTCCTCATAGAACTGCCCCAGACGGGCAGGTGTAGCCATAGCACAGTGAGAAAACCAGAGCACAAGTGCAAAAGGGAGGAAATCAGGTCTGTGCACAGAGATGGGCAACAGGGGGCTCAGAGTTTACAACTTTTAAATCTGATAGTGATGCTGAAATCAGCCCTTCCACAATTGCCAAAATAATTTTATGCCACATAATATTATAAAACCAGCTATTAGAGCTGGGTTTGTGGCTCCGTGGTAGAGTGCTTGCCTAGCTGGGTTCGATCCTCGGCACCACATAAAAATAAAATAAGCTGGGCACGGTGGCTCAAGCCTGTAATCCCAGCATTTAGGGAGGCTGAGACAGGAGAATCGCGAGTTCAAAGCCAGCCTCGG
>PVHX01003800.1:114708-136999 GCA_004024805.1 Geosciurus inauris
ACTGGGGATTGAACTCAGGGGCACTCGACCACTGAGCCACACCCCCAGCCCTATTTTTTGTGTTTTATGTAGAGACAGGGTCTCACTGAGTTGCTTAGCACCTCGCCATTGCTGAGGTTGGCTTTGAACTTGCGATTCTCCTGTCTCAGCCTCCCTGAGTGCTGGGATTACAGGCTTGAGCCACCGCGCCCGGCTGCAGCATGAACCTTTTACAGATTCAATGACATATTTCCCTTTGTTCTTTTGAGCCAATACTGAGATTAATCTTTTTCAAATATCTTTTCAAATTCATAATCTTCATTCATATTTGACCTTATTTACTATATAACTTCTCTTATTTCAAAGTGTATTTGAGTCTCTTTTCAAATGCATATAATTAGCCTTTTTTTTTTGGTACCAAGGATTGAACTCAGGGGCACTCGACCACTGAGCCACACCTCCAGCCCTATTTTGTGTTTTATTTAGAGACAGGGTCTCACTGAGTTGCTTAGCACCTTGCCGTTGCTGAGGCTGGCTTTGAACTTGTGATTCTCCTGTCTCAGCCTCCCAAAGCGGTGGGATTACAGGCGTGCGCCACTGCGCCCGGCTATAATTAGTTTCTTTACTTGTGAGTCTGGGGCCTCCTCCTGTGGATCCTAAAACAATGTCTGGAGAGGGCTGTTTCTGTGGTGGGGTGGAGGTCAATCCTGGGTTGAAGAGAAACTGCAAATTGATGTGCTAAAAACTGAAGTGTGACAGCATCAGTTTCTGGTTAGTGTTCCTGCAAAGATTGAGTAAACAGTTTCTGCCAGATGCAGTGGGGGACACCTGTAATCCCAGCTACTTCAGGTTGAGGTAGGAGGAACCTTGGCAATTTAGTGAGACCCTGTCTCAAAACAAAAAGGGGTGGGGATGCAGCTCAATGGTAGAGTGTCCTGAGTTCAATCCCAAGTACTGCACACACAAAACAGTTTCTGATTTGATGGCCTTTTTTCCCCTACAGAAGTAGAGAAAGTGACATTTAAGGAAATTTTATCCAAGATGTCCTAACAAGAAGAGACATAATATGGTAGAAGAGGGATGTGTTCCAGGGCCTGGATCTGGAAGGGAGGGAGGGAAGGGCCTAGGCTGTAGCTGAGAATGTGAAGGCTGGTTTCTAACAGGAAGCAGTGGGTCACCTCTAGGCCCTGGTGGCCTGGAATGGCAGAAGGGTCCAGGTTGCTCTGTAAACCCCAAATTAGATTTTCCAAAGGGGAGGAATTGATGCAACTGAGAATTAGGAAGAGCCTCTGAGGTCACAACTCAATTCCCTGCCTTCCGAGTAGAGGGCTGTATCATGTGTTGCAGAGAACGGAGAAGGGCCCCTGTCTAGACTGTGCTTCCCATCATAGCATGCAGAGAAAACGAGAGCATGTGCGACACATGCAGGCAAATTATGAGGTTGCTAGCAACCAGTAACAGCTGCTTAAAAGGTACCTCCTGCTTTATCAGGATACCTTTAGGGCTGAAGGATTGGCATCTGGGCACATCTCTAGCCAGTTCCAGTTGGGAAGCTCAGGTCTAAAAGACATCCCTGAGCATCTGCCATGGGGAATGTGCAGTACAGACCCACAAGGTAGCAGGTAGTCTCAAGAGTTCCTGCCCCTAAACAGACAGTGCCCCATGTGGAAGAATTACTGAAATATTTAACAAGAGTCATGGGAGTTGAAACAGGAGCACAGTGGGAGAGGGGCATTGGTTGGAAAGCCTTCCAGAAGAGGTGGCACTCTACTTCAGGCTTGCAGGGTGTGTAGTGACCGAGGCAGGACCCATGTGCACAAGTTTGGGAAATGCCCGTAGTGTGCCCAGAGACTAAACAGGAATGGTTTAACAGGCATGTGGGAGAGAGAGGTGGGTTTAACAGTGTACCCAGTTGGGCTCTATTCTGTGGTCAGGAGGGAGTTCCTAAGCGGGTCATGGCGACTCAGACCTGGGCCCCTGCTCTCACGCTCACTCCCCATCTTACCCCCCATCCATCAGGATGCAGGGCACCTTGGCCCACCAGGCCTGGGCTCTGCAGTGCCACCTCTGTGTGCCCTCTGCTAGGCTGTGCCCCCACCAGGCTGATGTCACTGACAAAATGGAATCATAGAAGAGACAATACCATAGGGAAGGGAGGGTCCCTAAAATCTCCAAAAACTGGTGACCACAAATGGCTTTAGTGTTGCTAAAGGATGGTCACAAAGACAACAAAAGCTACATAATATCTGGGGTAGGAACAGCTGGTAGTCAGGGTTTGTTTCTATGGAAGCAAGAACTTAGTTTTCTTCAGGAGGGGTGAGCTCTCCATCACTGGAGATGTCCAATCAAGGACCAGCTGATGACCACAGTCAGTTTTGAAGGGGATGGGAAGTGAGCCAGGGCCTGTCCAGGCCTGGGTGCTACATACTTGATTGAAGCAGCATGAACTCTCAATGAAGAACACAGTTAAAAGGGACAATATTCAGATTTTATTAAACAAAACCACTGTAACTCAGTGGTAGAACACTTGCCTAGCACGTGTCAGGTCCTGGGTTTGATCCCCAATACCAAGAAAAAATAGATAATTAAAGCCACATATTAGAAAATTGCTGTCATTTAAAAATGTCCACTGGACTGGGGGTGTAGCTCAGTGGTAGACTGCTGGCCTGGCATTTGTGAGAGTCTGGATTGGATCCTCAGCACCAGGGGGATAAATTGTAAGCAATTGACAGCATCAATAAGGACATTTCTATAAATTCAACTCTGGAAGAGATTAAGGCACATGATCAGTACCCTTGATGTGGACCCCAAGGAAAGCTTCATTCCTGTGCTGAGAATATCAAAGAGGCTCCCACTGCTGCCGTGTGGTGGCTGGGCCTGAATGGTCTCAGCACCGCAACAGGGGACAACAGGTTCCCACTGGACGTGCTAGTAAGTCCTAGCATGATGCAGCACTGCACAATTTTTAAGGCAATTTTATAACCTTTGACTTATTTGAGCCCCAGAGCACTGGTAGTTCGGGTCATTATCCCCTTTTACAGATAAAGCTATGGGAAGTAAAGAGTGACTGGCCCAAGGTCACCTGGTTGATTATGGACTGCTTTTGCAGTTTTCTGACCAGTATCGACCTTGGCCCACAGCTGTTCTCCTGCTTTATAGTCCAGCTCTGTCTCTGCTTACATGAATCCCAAACTCTCAAAACAAGTCCCTTGGGGTTGAAAGCCTCATCCCAAGGAAGGTAATCCAAAGGCAGACTTGGGTCTCACGTAGAACCAGGCAAAAGCAAAGCATCACAGTCAGTAGCTCAATGACAGAGGAGCTGGAGTGACCAGCTGCATCCACCCTGAACATATGTCCTGGTGGACAGAAGCCCAGACCCCCACACTCCAACACTAGTTCTATGACCTTGGGCAAGTGACTCGTTCTGTCTCTGTTTTGCCATGTGTAGAATAGGGTAACTAACTGCTGCCTCCCACGAATGACGTAAGGCTCAGATGAGTTTAGTTGCAAGGCCATATGTGAAAGTGCCTGACAATAGTGAGAGCTGTCATGGCTTGACCCCTGCAGTGGTGGGTCTGGGAAGACATGCTGGTCTTCAGGGATGGATGGAATTGGAAGTACACACCTGTCAGGAATGCTGTCTGCCTGTCAGAATCCAGCCTTGCGCCATTCCCAATGATCAGTTTTCCCTTTACTCAAGATTTCTAGAACACAGTGCTTAGTCATCTATTCAGGTAGAGGTTTCAATTATTTGGTTAGAACTGAAGGCACTTTGATTCCTTCTGCCTTGTAGTCAACTTATATTCCTGCATATGAAAGTGCCATTTTAAAGCCAAAAATCATTGGAAGTTGGCTGTTTTATAGGGTTCAAACTAATTAATGCACACAGTCTGTTTAGACCATAAGGGTATCAGGCCTTGCATCCCAAAGTGAAAAGTGAGAGAAGATGCTTTAGCACCCTAGGGCTGCAAAACCTACAAGGGAATTGATAGGTCAGAATGCCGAGCCTCCAGAACCGAGGCTTGGGCCCTGGGAAGATGCCACCTTTCTCTGCCGGAGGAGGTGGCCTCTGTGAGGGCCTGGCCCTTTGGCCTTTTCTATTGGCCACTTTTTTCCAAAAAAACCCTGGGTTTTGGGGATATCCTTAGCCACATCCGGGTCTAAGGGATCTATGGAGCATGGGGATATCTAGAACTGCCCAAATCCTGTTCAGTTTTTCTCCTAAGACAATTGGGGAAAACACCTGTGGTTGCTTGGCAAGTCACCTGCTGATCCTTCCCCTGAGAGAACAGTCAAATCTCCCAAGGTTGAAAGCTTGGCCTGAAGGGCTAGGTAGGGACCATTTCAGACTTACCCGGTGGCTGGCAAGTGGGGTTTTGATCTGGACTCCAGTACTGGCCCAGACCTAAGTCACCGTGGGTAACTTAAGGCAGCTCTTGCTTTCAGAACCTTAGTCTCCCCAAATGTACAAAGAGGTCAGGGTCATCTGTGAGGTCCTCCAGCTTGACCATTCTGAGTCAGTGCTAGCAGCTTACTGGTCATTCATTCATCACCTGGGAGGGAAGGAACTTTGTGAACTTTTCAGGTCAGGGTGGGTGTAGGACACTGCTGCCCTTAGAAAGCTTCCAATCAAGCTGGAAAGGCAGGTCCCAGATTTGTGGGCCTTACAGTAAGAGAGGTTCTTGTGGGCTGTGAAGACTGAGACAGGCAAAGAGAAGAAAGGCTTTTCCTGCACAGATGTGGGGCAGGGGTGGAGGAGGGTGGCACAGAGGCAGAGGTAGAACTGACAGTTCCGACTGGAGCCTCTTTGAAATGAGCAACTGGACCTGCATGAGGCTAAGCCGAGGAGGGCAGACTAGAAAAGCCTTGAATGCTAAGGGAAAGTGCGTTTTGTTTTTCGTTTTTGTGGTTCTTGGGAGACTCTTCAGAGTTCTAAGTGTTTCAGTGACCTTTTAGGCAGATCCCTCTGGTTTTAGGGTTAGAAGATGAAGATGGGAGAGGGTTCAGACCAGGAAGTAAGAAGCCATTGCAGCTGCTCTGAAGGGAGGTGACGTGGACAAGCTGAAGTAGGTGGAGAGCAGGCAGATCAAAGGAGCTTAAGGAACAGAAGAGCCACAGCTGTGCGACTCTCGGTCGGATATTTACTGTGTGCCTACTATGTGCCAGGAGGGTCTAGGCACTGTACAAAGGTGGTTCTCTGGCTGAGCACAACCTGCTCTGACAAAGCCAGAATGAAGTTCACCTGTGGGTGTGCCCCTTTCAGAAACTTGCACTAAAAGTAGTGTAGCCTAAGCCATGGTGGTGGGGGAAAGGGCACCAGCAGACATGTTTGGGACACGTGTGAAACTAGCCTGGGAAGAGGAACGGCTCAAAGTGCTCCACTGGTGGGGGTGGGCTGGGGCTGGAAGAAGGTCTTAGAAAGTAGACCAGCCACGCCTGGGGCTCAGTGCGCTGTGGGTTCCTAGGGTAGCCGGGGGATGCTGATGGCCCCTTCCCAGAGCCGCAGGGCCGGGTACAGCGGCTCCTGGAAGACAGCGCGGAAGGTGTGCAGGTGGCTCATGCCGCCCGACACGTCGTAGAAGGCGAGGACGCCGGCCTCGTAGTCCAAGAAGACGCCCAGCCGGTCAGGGTCATCGCGGGGCCTCAGGCGACTGCGCTGGCAATCGTGGAAGGCCCAGTATTCCAGGTCGTAGCGCTTGAGGCACCAGGACTGGCGGTTGCAGCCCAAGCGGGCGGCGGCCGAGTTCCCGCGGCGCCGCAGGGAGGGGTAGGCGGCGCCCACCCACCAGCCGGAACCCGCCTCCTGCACGTCCACTTCCCAGTAGTGGCGTCCGGCAGCGAAGCAGTCACGACCCAGCACCTGCCACAGCGCGTCAAAGCGCTGCGCTGGAGTCGGCCCCAGGCGGCCCAGCAGGCTGCAGCGCACGGTCAGGCCGTCAGCGGAAAGGCGCAGGCGCGCGTGCATCGTGTCCAGATCCAGCGTGGGCGTGCGCGCGTCTGCGGAGGGCGGGACACAGACACGCCTGGTGGGCGGGGTCATGTCCGGATCCGCCCCGCCCCGCCCCGCCCCGCCCCCGCTTCACACAGGTGCGCAGTGCAAAACGGGAAAGCCATTTTGCCAAAGGCGCGAGGGAAAGCCCCCCTTTACCCCGAATTCCTCTGCAGCTGCAGAGGGGAAGGAGAGAAGATTTTACTGTACACCCTTGTTAATGTTTGGATTTTGTACCATGGAATTTACTGCCAGTTTCTAAAAAATCTCATTAAAAATAATCATCACTCTTAACACTGGGTGTGTATCCTTCCAATTTTTTTTTTTTAACTTGACGTTTTATAGTTTTTTCTTAATATCGGTATCATACTACACATGCTCTTAGGTAATCTGATTTTTTAAAATTTACTGATATATTGATGAACGTTTTACCGCATCAGATACTCTCATGAGAACATTTTGCTTGGGCGCGATGGAGAAATCAATGGGCATCATCACCAAGTGGGTTCAATGTAGTCAATTACAAGAGTTCTTAAAGCCGAAGGAAGCAGAGTTGGGTGGAGATGTGATCATGTGAGGATCAAAAAGATGGATCCTTGCTAACTTTGAAGATGCAAGGAGTGGCTACGAGCCAAGGAATTCAGGCAGTCTCAAAAGGGCAAGGGGGTGGATTTTCCCCAGAAAGAAGTTCGGCCTTGATTTTGCCAGTGAGATTTTGTTGCACTTACATGCTATGGAACTGTAATATTATATCGGGGTGGGGGGCATGCTGGGGAAGGAACTCAGGTCTTTTTACATGCTAGGCAAGTGCTCTATCACTGAGCTACACCCTCAGCCCCAAATTTGTGTTGTTTTTAGTCACCAAGTCTGTGGTACTTTATTGCAGCAGCCACAGGAAATACACTGTCTTGATGCATAAGCACGGTCTATCCTTCCATTTATTTAAGCTGTCTTTAAATTCTTCAGTAATGTTTTAAGAGTTTTCTGTGGAGAGGATTTACATAACTGTTAGATTAATTCCTACTTTTAAAGAAAATGTTACTCAAAATAAGTGTATTTCTAAAATTTCACTTTCTTCCCAATGGCTCCAGAGGCTGAGGCAGGAGGATTGCAAGTTCAAAGTCAGTCTTCGCAAACTGACAAGGCTCTAAGCAACTTAGTGAGACTGTCTCAAGATAAAAAATAAAATGGGCTGGGCACGTGGCTCAGTGGTTAAATGTTCTGGGTTCAATCTCCCGTACAGAAAGGGGGGGGGGAATGTGTGTTTAATAATTCTATTTTGAGAAATTATTCCTAAAAAATAATCAGAAAATGAGCTAAGGTATATTCATCCACTCATTCATTAATGCAACACAGATGAACAACATGGATTGTTTATAGAAATGAAAATGTAAACCTTTCTAAATGTTCAGCAATATGAGTGGCTAAATATGATCCATTCAAAGCAATACTATGAATACTAGTATTTATATTATTGAAATAGAAAAGTATTCAAGCTATACTGTTGTTAAAAGAATACAATAGAATATAAAATATAAAAGAATATGCTTCCATTTGAAAATACCTGTACATGTATGTTTGAAATGTCTGGAAAAATATACACCAAAATATTAACTGCATTTATCTCTGAGAGAGGTAGTTGCTTTCCTTTGTACATCTGTAATTTCTGATTTTCTTTAAGATTTGCCTCTATAATTTTCTTTTTTATTTTTAAAAAAATTTTTATTGGTTCTTTTTAGTTATACATGACAGTAGAGTCCAGTTTGATATAATTATACAAGCATGGGATATATCTTATTCTAATTAGGACCCCTGTCCTGTGGATGTACACGATGGTGAGATTCACTGTGGTGTATTCATATATGTACCTAGGACAGTTGTGTCAGATTCATTTCACTGTCTTTCCTTTTCCTATCCCCGCTCCCTTCCCTTCATTTCCCTTTCTCTAATCTGCTGAACTTCTATTCTCTTCCTACCCACTCCTCCCAGCAAGATTTGCCTCTATTCCTATTATTTTTTTCTTTCAATGCTGGGGATCAATCCCAGGGCCTTTGTATGTGAGGCAAGCACACTATCTCTGAGCTACATCCCAGCCTCCTACCTATAATTTTTTTATAAATACTTTTTTAGTTGTTGATGGATCTTTATTTCATTCATTATTTATATGTGGTGCTGAGGATCGAACCCAGTGCCTCACGCATGCTAGGCAAGCGCTCTACCACTGAGCTACAGCCCCAGCCCCCTAACTATAATTTTTAAGGGAACAAAGATATTCACAATATATCAGTAAATGAAAACAGACTATAAAACAATGTGTATAGTATGATATCACGTTTGAAAAAATGATACATTAAATACATCATTATATGTACAATAGCTATGCAAAATAAAAAAGGTAAAAGGACAAATAATGGTAGTTATCTATGGGAAAGATTTTCAATAATTTCCTTTTGTTTTCTAATTTTTCTACAATGAGCATCTATTATTAAAAGACTACTAATAAAAGTTTTTGAAAAAAAAAAAAACACAAGTTGGGTTTCTTTAACAGAAAGGAGGGGCTCTCATTTTCCGGTCCCCTTATACACCTGTCCATCTCATCCCCTCCACCCCTCTCCACTCCTGGGGTCTTACATTTTAAGAAGAGCGATCTCTCTGGTGATGGGCTCGTTTTCAGCAAGGTCCCAAGCTTGGTGCTGGAGGAGCCTGAGAGCTGGCAGTTTATGTCTGTAAGGAGTTGTGAGAAATGAATGCCTAGAGCGCCTGTAAGCAGACAGATCGACACACAAAATACGACAGAGCTCAAAATATGTACACTCTCCCCAAGAGCGATTGAAATAGGAAATGCAAATCCACAGCTACCCAGATACTCCAAGACCACAAGCAACTCAGCAGGGGCAGGCCAGTGGAGAGCCCTAGAGTGGAAGCCACTTCTGAACGCAGCACCAGGATACGAGGCAGCCTCCCGGTGAAGGAGGCGCAGATGCCAAACAATTGGAGCTGAGTCCTGGGAAGGATCCAGTTCTCAGGAAGAAAAACAGCAGGAGGCTGTCTCACCAAGAGCATTCAGGGGGGCACCTTGGTGAGTTCACCACCTCCCCAGACCAGCTCCTTAGAGACACCCCTTCCCCACCCATCACTCTCAGGACACTCATTCATCCCCATGGCCTGCCGATGGTTGTGGGAGGCCAACCTCTAGGCGAAGAAAGCCTCTCTCTTCTCCCCAGAAACATCCATCTTGTTGCCTATGTGAGATCAGCACGTGGTAGCTCAAACCTCCCACACCCAGCAGGTCTAAACAGTCCTTCCCACCGATCCTAAAGGCCCCTTTCCATTTCAGGAAATGGGACCTTCCTTCTACCATAAAGCAGGGGCTATGTTGTGGGCCCTCTGAGCCCATCACACGGTAGAGCTCTGTCAGTGTTCTGAGCAAAGCATCACACAGGAGTCAAAGAGCGAGCCTCTGAGTACCTGCTTTGTGTCAGGCCCTGTGGGGACCTTGGAGCTATACGCAAAGTGGTCCCTGCCCTTCAGGCATTCATGAGGCCCTGTATCCATCTCATTGACACCCCAGGAAGGACGTGGGTCCCAGAGAGGAAGGGGAGAGGAGTGAGGGCTGGCCACTCCTGCTGGGAGCCCAGAGTGGGCAAGGCTGAGGTATGGCAGGGTTGTAGGAGCCGCCGGGACAGAGCAGAGCCTGTGGCTGGGGAGAGGCAGGCAGACATAGTCTCAGGAAGTGTAGGAGGTGATGTCGGAAGTCATCAATGGGGGCTGGATACCAGGTCCAGGGGCCCTTGCCTGCCCAGACAAGGGTCTGTGTGAGTGGGAAACATGGTTTAGGGTGGCAACCCTTGCAGTCTCTGGGTGACAGGGCACTTGGGAGTTAAGGACCCAAAGTTGGAGCTGGATGCAGTGGCGCAAGCCCGTAATCCCAGCACTTAGGGAGGCTGAGACAGAATTGCGAGTTCAAAGCCAGCCTCAGCAAGGGTTAGGCGCTAAGCAACTCAGTGAGACCCTGTCTCTACATAAAACACAAAATAGGGCTGGGGATGTGGCTCAGTGGTCGAGTGCCCCTGAGTTCAATTTCCAGTCCCCCCCAAAAAAAGAGACCCAAAGTTGGTCACATGGTGACTCACTTTCCTTCAGGCGAATGTCTAGCGGAGTCTGTAACGTGCTCTGCATGGCTTCCACGAGGCCCTTAAAGAAACTCTTGATGGGCTCGAAGGACAGGGGCACAGGGTGGCTCAACTCCGCGAGGCTCATGTGCTGCTTCATCTCCTGCTCGGTGGCCGTGTATGCCTGTGTGGGTGGGCACAGGGGTCAGGGCCATGCTGGGGGCTGCAGGCTGCATCCCTACCTCCATTGTAGCACCCAGGAACAAACAGACCAGACAGTCAGGCCCACCCTGCCCCAGCTCCCTGGTTAGCCCAGGCCATGTTGCCAGAGCAGCACCATAGAGATAGCCTAGCAGGCCTGAGGTGGAAGGCTTGTGGAGGCCATTTCAGGGCTGATGCTGCAGAGTCCCTCCTTCCCTCCCTCAGTGCCTTCCTCCCTCTCTTCCCTGTGCTCTGAGGCCTCCCCCATGGTAGCTATGAGGAACAGGGGCAGGAGCCATGACTACCTGCCCTTAGGGTGCTCGCCATTGCATGGGGTCCCTCCCTGTGAAGATTCAGCCTTGTAGAGGCTTAACAGGGATCTGCCTCAGGTACAGAGCCCCAGAAAGAGAGGACAGTCTTCCTGAAGAAGGAGCTCCTAGGGCTTGTCCACAGGGTAGAGCTGGAGACCATGTCCCAGCAGGGAAACTGAGGACCCTAGAAGGGTCAGCTGGAGAGTTGACTGTGGTGGGAGGGAGGCACTGTGGAGGGCATGTGTCCTGTTTTCCAGGTGACAGCATCCCTTAGTTGTATGGCTTCACTAAGTAGAAATCAGAAAACTCCCTCTTCCCAGCCCCCTTTGCACCGGGGCGCAGGCATGTGATGAGATCCCTCCAACCCAAGTCCAGGATTTGGAAGGGGGGGCAGGTAGTGATGGTGGCATGTGGCTCTCAGGGACAGTGGTGGTGGAGACCTGGGGTCAGAGTCTTGCCCAGCAGTAGCATGGTGGGGTCTACGTTGACACAAAAACCCGTGTGGACTGGTCTTTCCTCCTGACTCTGGTCTTCCTGGAGGTCCTGTGGGTGACCTAATACTTTTTCATAAACTCTTTGTTATTGTTGTTTTTGTGGTACTAGGGGTCCAACCCAGGAGCATGTACCACTGAACTACATCCTCAGCCCTTTTAATCTTTTATCTTGACATAGTCTCACTAAATTGCCCAGGCTGGTCTTGAACTTGCGATCCTCCTGTCTCAGCCTCTGAGTAGCTGGGATCACAGGTGTGCCCCACCACTCTTGGCTTATCAACTCTTTCCTTGCTTAAAACAGTTACAGTCCTGTATTACAGTTATGAACCTGTATTCTCAGGTTTGCAAGTAAGTCCTCTGCACTTTCTCAAGGGTTGTCCTGGGCAAGGAGTTGGAAGACTGCATATTGCCCCAGGTGAGCAGGCCTTAGCTAGCAGGCAGAACTATCCTCAGAAGGGCTGGGTGGATGGGTGCCCCAAGAAGCTGTTAGCCGGGCTGGGACGGTGGCTCAGTGGCAGAGTGCTTGCCTGGCATGTACGAGGCACTGGGTTCGATTCTCAGCACCACATACAGATAAAAATAAATAAATAAAGGTCCATTAGCAACTAAAAAAAAATATTAAAAAAAAAAGAAAAAGAAAAAGAGGCTGTTAGCCTCACCAGGCAGGAGCCTGTGTGTTGGGACGGGGCTGGGGGATGGCCTCCAAGTCTTACCTGGTCTAGGAAGCCAGGGGTCCATACTCATTTTGGTGGGAACCAGGGCTAAGGTCCCAATTAGGGCTGAAGTGGGACTGGCCAGAAGGACAGGGATGGCTGAAAGCAGATCTGGGAAGGTGGGAAGCTGGCCCAGAGGGCATGTAGGTAGGGTGGGACTGGGGCCAACAGAGAACAAAATGCTACCATCTGGTCACTCCAACACCAGTGTCTGACAGGGCCTGATACACAGTAGTTTCTCAGTAGATATGAATGATGGAGAAAATGAATGAAATCGAGCACATCTGCCTTTTGCCTTTGGAGACTCAGAATAGCCCTCCACCAACCCAGTCGCTACCTCTCAAGCTGGAAACCCAAGCACCACTTTGGATCCCTCCTCACTCTCACTTCCAAACTCCACTCCTGTGCATCTCCAAGCCTGCTTTTTCCCCACCCTGCTGCCCCTACCCAAGTCCAGGCCACCATCATCTCTCTCCTGGATCTCGTGGTCTCCCCCCAGATCCCCACTCAGCCTCTGGCCTTGGTGGGACCCCAGTCCATTCCCACCCTGTCACCTAAGTAACCTGACCAAGCCAATGCTTTCATTTCTCAGTTCCAAACATGTCCCAGGCTGCCTTTTCTTTATGGCACAAAGTCTAACCTTCTGGCTTGGCATCTAAGCCAGACCTCCCGACCCAGCTGCATCTCTTAACAGCTCCTGCCTTACACCTGCCCCTCCTCAAGCCAGGTGACCCCAGATAGTTCTCCTGTCTACCAGGCTCTCACGGGTCCATATTTTCTTCCTGCCTGGGTGTCCTCTGAATTATCCCTCTGTAAACACCTACTCATTTTTTCACATCCAGCTCCACCATGATCTCCTCCTAGAAGTTTTTCCTGACCCGGCCCCCATCCCCATTGACAGTTAGACATTTCTTGGACACACTTTTGCTAACTTGCTTGAGCTGTTTTGTACATATCTGTTTCTGAGCATGTCTCTCTGCCCCACTGTGAGCTCCTCATGTCCAGCAGATGGGCTGGCTCAGTATGTATTTCAGGAATACAGGAATAAATAAACAGAAGAGAGGAATAGTGACTGGTTAAAACCAAGAGTGTTGGCACAAGAAAGAAGAAAGGGATGGCAAAGCCGCAAAGCTGTGTTTTATGATACAAGAATCTCCTCTGAAGGGGTGTCTTAACACTGTAAGCAGAGCCAGGCACACCTGTCATCCCAACTGCTTGGGATGCTGAGGCAGAAGGATTGCAAGTTCAAGGCCAACCTGGACCTGCCTCAAAATAAAAATGAAAAAAGGGCTGAGTTAGCTGAGCATGGTGGATCACACCTATAATCCTAACAACTCAGGAAGCTGAGGCAGGAAGGCTATAAGTTCGAGACCAGCCACAGCAACTCAGGAGACCCTGTCTCTAAATAAAATATTAAAAAGGGCTGGGGATGTAGCTCAGGGTCAGAGCATCCCTGGGTTCAATTCCCAGCACAGTAAAAAAAAAAAAAAATTGCCTTGTGGGTTGACTCAGACAGATCAGGATCTGATCCCAGCTCTGCCATCTACCAGCTCTGTGAACCCACTTCACCTCTCTGGGTCTAATTTGCAAAATGGGATGAGAAGTCCACTTAGTAGAGTTCTAGTAAATATTAGAGCTAAAATATATAAAATTCTTGGAACACACAGGCCCTTGAAAATGGTGTTTGCTAATACTATTTAATTAGTCCAAGATGTATATTATCTTTCTGACAACTTGTCCTCTCCGCACACCTGTACAGGAGCGGGGAAGTCCACATGCTGATAAGCAAATCTCCATGCCTTTACGTGGTGCAGAAACACTATGTGCAGGGCCACAAAAGCTGAGATGGAATGGGGTGGCAGGTGGCAGCAGCAGGAGCAGAGACCTCAGCATTACCTGCAACAGTTGAACAGGGTCCGGCTCCTGGCCAATACTCCAGACCCTGCTGGAGAGACTGCTCATGATGTCAATCTGCTTCCTGCAAGACTCAACTTGCTCCCCATACACCCGGAGGGCCACCTGCATGTGTTTATCAATGAATTTTTTGGCCAGCATTTCCTCTTCATTAAGTAGCAATCTGAGTTCAGTGAATTTCTCTGTCAGCCAGGTTTTACTTGACTCTGCATGAGCCTAAAAAGAAAACCAGTTGGAGATGATAAGTTTGCCAATCAGGAAATCCAGAATAATTGACATGAAAAAAATTATAGTATCTACAAAGTGCATTTAGCAAAGTGGCAATCAGATACAAGATCAACTCATAAAAATTAAAGCTTGTATAAGTACTGGCCAGTACCCATTGGAAAGTGCATGGAGAAATTAAGATGCTTTTGTTTGGATACCAGGAATTGAGCCCAGGGGTGCTTAACCACTGAGTCACATCCCCAGCCCATATGTGTGTGTGTGTGTGTGTGTGTGTGTGTGTATATTTTTTCTTTGGTGGTGCTGAGGACTGAAACCAGGGCATTATGCATGGTAGGCAAGCACTCTGCCAACTGAGCTATATCCCAGATCCCTTTTTTATATTTTATTTAGAGACAGTGTCTTGCTGAGTTGCTTATGGCCTCACTGCTGAGGCTAGCTTTGAACTCACAATCCTCCTGCCTCAGCCTCTCAAGCTGCTGGGATTTCAGTTGTGCACCACTGCATCCAACTAATAAAGATGCTTTTTAAAGTAAGGAGGGAAATAGCAAAATATCTAAAAATAAACTTAACAAAAACAGAAATGGACTGAGAGTGTAGCCTAGTATCTGTAAGGCCCTGAGCTTGATTCCAACACCTACATAAAGAATAAAACCACACTGACACAAAAAAAAACCTCCAGCTGCATGGAACAAAATAACCATATCCCTGATTGGGAAGATTCATTACTGTAAAGATACCGTTTTCCCCTTGTAGGAATTGATCCTAGAAAATGTGCTCGTGGGAGCATCATGATCTATGCACTGAGATTCTCACTATAGCATTTATACATAGAGTTCAGAGAAGAACTGGGTGCAGTTTTCAACATGGGACATGCGTGTGTGTTAATTACATAAGTTATGATACATTCATACAATGAAATAATTCATAACAATGAAAAAGAATGCATTGTTCTGACGTATACTATATCAGCCACAAAAGAACAAATAATGTTATGATTGCATTTACATAAGATGCCTAGAATAGGCAAATTCATAGAGATGAGAGTAGATCAGATGTTATCTGGGGCTGGGGGAAGAGGAACGGGAAGTGATTGTTTAATGGTTTCAGAGTTTCTATTTGGGCTAATGAAAAAGTTCCAGAAATGATGGTGATGTCATACAACCTTGTGAATGTAACCAATGCCCCTGGGCAAACATTTAAAACTGGCTAATTTTGGGTGCAGTGGTGCAAGCCTGTAATCCCAGCACTTAGGGAGGCTGAGACAGGAGAATTGCAAGTTCAAAGCCAGCCTCAGCAATGGCGAGGTGCTAAGCAACTCAGTGAGATCCTGTCTCTACATAAAACACAAAATAGGGCTGGGGATGTGGCTCAGTGGTCAAGTGTCCCTGAGTTCAATCTCCAATACCAAAAAACAAAAACAAAAACAAATAAAACTGGCTAATTTTATGTTGTGTGTATTTTTTTTTAATATTTTTTATTTGTTGATGAATCTTTATTTTATTCATTTGTTATTTATATGTGGTGCTGAGGATAGAACCCAGTACCTCACGCATGCTAGGCAAGCACTCTACCACTGAGCTACAGCCCCAGCCCCTGTTGTGTGTATTTTACCACCATAAAACAACGTACATATGAATACAGTAGAGCTATGTGTACTGGCTTGGTGGCAAGGAGCAAGTGTCAGAATAGCACATGCACAATAATCCCACTTATGTCAAACATAGCAAACACTAGACAATAACACCTACCTGTGTATTTTACTAGTGCAGTGAAAATGTTAGCAGTGGTCCTGTTTGGGAGGAGGTGTGGGATTGGAGAGATGGTAAAGACAGGCTCTCACTTTGTTATTTCACTTGTGAAATAATCAAATAGAAATCCATCAACAAAAATTTCCAAAAACCACGGGCCAGCTCCTTTCCTCAGCCCAAGCATCTCTGTAGTCTATGTAGTAGAATGACCCCTGTACCTGGCCAGGCTTGGGGGCAGGCTCCCCATGTTCTCTTCTTAGTGGGATTGGTGTGTGGTTAGGCAAGATGCAGAGACGAGTTCCCCATGTGGGTTTCCTCTATGGTACTTGAGGCCGTGCTTGGCTTCTGGGCCTAGCTCATCCCACAGACCTTATGGATTCAATTGGCTTTGGGATGGCCAGGGACTCTTGGTCTGCACTGATAACAAAGTTGCTGTAGGTCCTTGCACCTAAACATGAATACATCTTCACTGAATGGCCAAGAGAAGGAAAGACGATGTGTGCCAAACCCTGGAGTGAAGAACATGTTGGAAGCAACAGAGAAACCAAGAGGGCAGGCATCGCTTCCTAACCAAGCTGCACCAAGCTTACAGATGGCTTAGTCAAGAGCAATACACAAGAGAGGCTTCAGGACACCACACCTAGGTGTGACTCCCAGTGCAGGAGGAACTACTACCGAAAACACTAGGCTTCCTGTGGAAGCAGATAGGGCTGATCATACAACACAGTTAAGAGAGAAGGGGCGGGAGGGGGAGGGAGAGCGCTGATAATGAAACTAGGAAGTGTTGGTTTGCGGCATTGATTAAAAGTGGAACTGGACCCCAGGTTGAACCGACTGGGGTTTAGACACAGCTGGGTGCAGCTGGTGGCTCTGTAAGAGCCTGATGGGGTCCAGCTGAGAAAAGCCTTAGAACTCTGACAAAGACCAACCATGAAGCCCTGGGTCAGGGAAGGGCGGGAGATCTTGCCCACGGGGTGCTGTCCCCTATGTGAATCCATCTCAGGTCCCGTGGAGAGTGAAGGACCTGTGAGGAGAATGCAAAGAGCTGCTTCCTGAAAACTCAGTATGACTTTGGACAGCCCTGCTGTGGGCGCCTCTCCTGAGCTGCGCAGTTACTATGTGAGATGCCAGTCTGGGCCCATGTATCTCAGGTCCACATTTTGGTACTGGGATTGAACCCAGGGACTCTCAACCACTGAGCCACACCCCCAACCCTTTTTATATTTTGTTTAGAGACAGGGTCTCACTGAGTTGCTTAGAGCCTCACTAAGTTGCTGAGGCTGGCTTTGAATTTGTGATCCTCCTGCCTCAACCTCCCCAGCTGCTGGGATTACAGGCAAGCACCCCTGCACCCAGCTCAGGTCCACTTTTTGTTCCTTCCTCAGCTTTGTTCTGTAGGGCAGAGGGCTGAGCCCTGCAGGCTGAATTTCCAGAACCCTCCTTCAGGGTTGGGTCAATAGAAAGAGGAGCTAGAGGGAGACCAGAGCATGGGGTAAGGCAGCTGCCAGAGCATCCCTTCCACCAGGGCAGGCTCCCCAGGAGGGGCTGCCCCCTAGAGTCCCTTTCATCCTCCAGCTCCCACAGAGCAGGCCTGCTCCGGTTCTAGCTTCTGCCCCGGGTGGCCCTGGCCCCTGCACTCTGCTAACTGGCCCAGGGATCAGGGTGGTTTTCTGCTGGTGTTGTCCCATGACCTCTGGTGGACTTCATGGCCTCTTCTGTGCTTGAGCCACAGTTCCCTGGGCAAATCCCCTATGGGTGAACCCCTCTGAGTGGTTTCTGTCTCAGTATACTTGATGGATGCAGCAGTAGCTCAGATCCTAACTTGCCATGTAACCAATGAGAAATTATTTCTTCTCTTTTTGTTTTGAGTCTCATTATGTTGACCAGGCTGGCCTCCAACTCCTGGGCTCAAATGATCCTCCTGTCTCAACCTCCTGAGTAGACAGCCTCCTGCCACCATGCCCAGCCTGAGCCTCATCTAGAAGGGCCTTTTGACTTTGACAGCCTATGCTTTTTTTTTTTTTTTTCCCCTGTACTGAGGGTTAAACTCAGGCCCTCACACATGCTAGGCAAATGCTCTGCCACTGATCTACATCCCCAGCCCTTTTTATTTTTTATTTTGAGACAGGGTCTTGCTAAATTGTCCAGGCTGGGCTCAAACTTGTGATCCTCTTGCCTCAGCCTCCTGAATAGTTAGTATTATAGGTGTGTGCCACTGTGCCTGGCTAGCCTATGCACAGTCTAAATCCCTAGCCTATGTCTGGATTTGATAGTAATCAGTCTTTGTTAAAAAATCACACACACACACACACACACACACACACACACACACACACTTTCTTTTAATTTTTAAATGTATCAAAAGCTCATTGCAGAAAATTTGGAAGATTCAGGCCAGGTGTGGTAGCATACTCTTATAATCCTAGCTACTGGGGAGACTGAGGCAGGAATATCACAAAGTTGAGGCCAGCCTTGGTAATTTAGCAGGTCCCTGTCTCAAAATTTAAAAATAAAAAAGGGGCTGGGGATGTAGCTCAGTGGTAGAGCACTTGCTCTGCATGTGTGAGGCTCTGGGTTCAATCATCAGTACTAAAAAAATTAAAAGAAAATGTGGAAGACTCAGGAAGAACATTGTCAGAAGAGATGTATATTGCCATCTATTCCTATTTGAGTAGAGAGGGTGCAGACTAGCGTTGGATTTTCCCTGCACCTGGATATATTGGTCCCTAAGGTGCCGTGGTGGGGGAAGCCTGTTAACAAGGATGTAATCATTTAATGAGTGTTGGCTGGGGATTAATAACCAAGTCCTTCCTGTGCCCTGAAAAGGGAATGGGTGGTTAGTCCTGGTCACTGGCTGTTGTATAACAGTCTCTGGACCTTGCACAAACTTTATTGATTTGTTTACAAAGCTGTTTCCATGTGAATGATCTTTCCCCTCATCTGCCTCTGCAGAAGGCATGGTTGCCCCACACGCTGTGCTGTGCCTATCACAACGTGTCACTTTGAGGATTGTGTCCCAAAGGAAGCAAATCAAGATGCCAAAATATGTTTGCTGCACTGCTGTTTTGCATTAGGGAGAAACCAGATATAATCTAACTATTTGACATTCAGAAAATGGCTTAATGAATCATGGTAGATACAAGTAAAGGAATACATAGCCTTGAATACTGATATTAGAGGCAGGCATGGGATCAAGAGCATGCAGCCCCAGCCACTGGTCAGCAAGGCAGGAGGATTACCTGGTTCAAGGCCAGCCTGGGAAACAGAAATATTTCCTGATTTTGATGTTGCATTATAGCTATGTAAGAGGTACATAACTCTGAGGCAAACTAGATGGAAATACGTGAAACTTCTGTGTACTATCTTTGTGGTTTCCCTGGGATCTAAAATTATTTTAAGTCAAAAAGTTAAACAGTGGGCTGGTGCTATAGCTTAGTGGCAGAGTGCTTACTTAGCATGTGTGAGGCACTGGGTTCAGTCCTTACTTAGCACCACATAAAAATAAACAAATAAAATAAAGGCATTTTGTCCATCCACAACTACAGAAAAAAAAAATAATTTAAAAAATGTTGAACAGTTGCTGAAACCTCCAGAGCCCTAGAGCCCTTAAGCCCTCCATGCTGGTCCTAAATCTTTCCCTGGGGGGGCCCCAAACTGTATCTGCTAGGAGATTTGCAGAGTGGACCTGTGCTTTGGCTATCTTCTTAAGGATGAATAGCAGAGCACCTCCCCCACCCTTTGTGGGGTCGACTGTCATTTACCAAGTCTTTTTGAAGAGACTTATCTTCTTGAGTCCAGAGTCCTGCTCTTGAAGACATGAGGGACTCTATTAATAATTAAATAGAGGCCATATGTGCGAACCACAAAGGTGCCCAACACACTGGGGCATGTAGACACCTGGCAGATAATGGATGTCAGGCAAAGGTGGGGTTCTACTGATAGCCTGGCCCGGGCCTCAGCATGCAGTGGTTTCCCTGCTGCTGTGGGCCTGGCTCGGAAAGACCTGGTGCCAGCTGCTCCCCTGGCCAGAGCCAGTCTTCTCCTCTGCCTTGTGCGGGTCAGTCAGGGGTCCACACACTCTCTGTGGGGCCGGCCCCTGTAGGGAATCCCCTGTCCCATCCCTCACTGTGAGGAGGGGAAGGGAACCTCCCTAGTTCTCACAGAAGGCTCCTAAAGATGCGACAACTTTTTCATAGTCAAAGTGGCAACTCCCAGTGTCAGACCCAACTTCGTACCCAAAACCCTCAAAAGAATCCATTTAAGCCAAGTACAGTGGCATACACCTGTAATCCCAGCACTTAGGGAAGCTGAGACAGGAGAATCGCGAGTTCAAAGCCAGCCTCAGCAATGGCGAGGCGCTAAGCAACTCAGTGAGACCCTGTCTCCACATAAAACACAAAATAGGGCTGGGGATGTGGCTCAGTGGTCGAGTGCCCCTGAGTTCAATCCCCAGTACCAAAAAAAAAAAAAAAAAAAAGAATCCATTTAAATAAAGATTGTATAGCTGATCACAGTCGTGCAGGCCTGAAATCCCATTGTAAATCCAGCTACCTGGGAGCCTGAGGCAGGAGAGTCACAAGTTTTAGGCCAGCCTGTGCAATTTAGTATAATCCTGCCTCAAAAAAAAAAAAAAAGACTGGGGATGTAGCTCAGTGGAGAGCACCACTGGGCACAATTCCCAGTGCCAATAAAAAGATGAGTAAATAAATAGATAGAGAAAATAAACACTGTATGAAGGGAAAAGCTTGAAGAAGAATGTAGTCATAAAATATATGTACACCTTATTTAATTTTTTCATAGAGGAGAAACCTTGAGAGAAATTTATATGTTCAGTAAACTGTATTTTTTTGGTACTGGGTTTGAACCCAGGGGTGCTTAACCACTGGGCCACATCACCAGCACACACCCTTCTTTAAAATTTAGAGACAAGGTCTCACTAAGTAGCTTAGGGCCTCGCTTCTCCTGAAGCTGGCTTTGAACTCACAATCCTACTGTCTCAACTTCCTAAGCCACTGGGATTACAGGCATGTGCCACTGCGCCCAGCTAATAAACTGTATTTTGCTCTGTTTAAGGCAATATGAGGTGTGGGAGATGGAGGACTCGTGCCCCCAGGAGAGAAGAGCAGCTGTTATGAATTAGAGCCTTGGCAGGAGGTGGGGCTCGGGTGCTGGCACAGGCAGACTCTCCCAAGGCTGATGATGGCTGCCTAGGGCCCTCACCTGCACGCCCACTTCATGGTTCTGCATGGAACTTGTCTGTCATTTTGTGTTCTTTTTCTCAAAGAGGCCTCCTAAATCACAGAAGCTCCAGGCCCACCCACCCTGACTGCCCCTTTAAGATTAGTCTTTGTTTTCCCTGGACACCTCCTCCAGAAGAGGGACGAAGCATCCACTTGCCTGGAGCTTCTCAGCTGCATCTTCTATCTGGGTGATGTTGCCAACGTGCTGCTGCTTCTTGGTCTCCAGCTGCTGTAAACATTCTTGGATGAGTTTCTGGAGGTGAGGGAATTAAGAAAAAAAATCAAAACTCTGTCACTTTTCAGATAACAGGCCCTCATCTCTACTCCTATGCTTTTTTTTTTTTTAATTTTTTTTTAGCTGTAGATGGATGCAATATCTTTATTTATTTTTATGTGGTGCTGAGGATCGAACCCAGTGCCTCATCCATGCGAGGCAAGCGCACTACCACTGAGCCACCGCCCCACTCCTGTGCTTTTTGTCAGTGGAGGTACCTGAGAACTGGAAGGTTAGGTGATTTGCCCCAAGTCTGGTGGCAAATTGGAGGATGAGTTGAGACTCGGACCGCTCTGATCCTCAGAGGCCACATCAGAGATCCCTCAAGTTTGGGATAAACTGCTGCTCCTACCTTCCACAGCTCTGCTTTTCCAAATTGCTATTTTTTCCTTCTTTCTTGCCTTTTTCTTTTTTCTTTTTGTACCAGGGATTGAACTCAGGGGCACTCGACCACTGAGCCACATCCCCAGCCCTATTTTGTGTTTTATGTAGAGACAGGGTCTCACTGAGTTGCTTAGTGCCTCGCCGTTGCTGAGGCTGGCTTTGAACTCGCAATTCTCCTGTCTCAGCCTCCCAAAGTGCTGGGATTACAGGTGTGCATCACCGCACCTGGCTTGCCTTTTTCTTTCAGTACTGGGGATTCAACTCTGTGCCTCCCACATAGTAGGCAAGTGCTCCATCACTGAGCTACATCCCCAGCCCTTGAAACTGGTATTTGCCCAAAGGCCTGCTCTGGGTCCCTCTCCCCCACAGGTATGACCCTATCTCCATCTTAGCTTCCTTTATAGCCAGCTTTACACACAGCCACTAGGCCTGACTCCTGGTTTCCCATAGACACAGGGTGGGGAAGACTCAGAAATATTTGCTGAATCAAAAGGAATGACCAGGGAGCCGGGCGCGGTGGCTCACGCTTGTAATCCCAGCACTTAGGGAGGCTGAGACAGGAGAATCGCGAGTTCAAAGCCAGCCTCAGCAAGGGCGAGGCACTAAGCAACTCAGTGAGACCCTGTCTCTACATAAAACACAAAATAGGGCTGGGGATGTGACTCAGGGGTCGAGTGCCCCTGAGTTCAATCCCCGGTACCAAA
>PVHX01003801.1:0-136810 GCA_004024805.1 Geosciurus inauris
GTATCTTTTGAATAAATGAATGAAAAATACATTATTAGCAAGTGTTTGAATGATTCCTTCTCTTATCCCCCAAACAGTTATCAGTTCTATTAAGTGTAATGTTAGATATAGAAGGATAAAGAAAAATGATTTGATGAAAAGCTTTGTTGATTGAAAGAACTGTATTATTATTCTGCAAAAATACAATAAATAACAATGATATTTGGTGTCTATTTTATTATTAAAAATGAATTTCTCTCAAAACAGATAAGCTAGCATCTGCCTTATCAAAGTATACTTTCTATTAAAATGTAATAATTTTATACTTTTGTATATTGATGGACATTATAGAAATGCATAATAAAGTGAGGGTGTACAATAAAAAAGAAACTTCATTTCTTAGCTTCTGACATTTTTAGTGCTTACTGTGAGTACCATAACTATGCTCAGTATTATATACACTTTTACTCATTTACTGACAGTTCTCTCAGTAGCTTACTATCCTTTACTATCTAGAAGTTTTCCTTAATATTCCCATTTCATAGAAAAAGGCTTTGAGATTTAGAGATGTTATGTTAATAGGTAAGAGGGCTGGAGGTGGAGTTCTCTGCCTCTGAATACCATGGTTTAGCCAGTCTATTGTACTCTTTTCCATCAGGAGTGTCTAGTGGAGCCCGCTTGCATCTAAATTTATGACCACCATGTCTGTGTGCACCTGAGGGGAATTAGCTTCTATTTGCATGAACCAACCTGGAGGTAAAGAAGAAGAGAAAGGGGTCCAGGGGAATATAACATGATGGCTTTTGTGAAATGTTTGTCTTCATGATCTACCCCTTCTGATCCCATAGGAAGGCAATATTTTAAGCAATGCCATGACAGGGCTTCTTCCCTGACCACAGCCAGAGGAAGGCATAGTGAGCATTGAAATATGCCATGTTTGGTACTGGAAGAGACACCAGCAGCATGGACAGCAGCAGGGAACCCACCTCAAATGGTTTTGCTGTTCATGAACATTGACCCAGAGCTGGAGTAGGAGAGGAAGACCCAATGACTGCCACACGATGGTGGGACCCAAGGGGGACCCTGATGAGCACGCAGAGGCTACCTTGTGGGGCACACCACATGTGTATCAGTAAGACTCCAAGTGGGAGGGGTTTCTTGCAGGTCCTGCCTGAACAGATGCAGTAGGAACCAGTGAAATTTGATTTACCATAGTGCTGTGATCCCCCATCTTTTGGTGAAGCCCAGAGAATGGATGGATGTGGGGTAGAATGAAGAGGTGACCATACAGAAACTCACCCTTCCCAAACTTATGTTGACAATCCCAGTTGCTAACAGATGATGCAACCACTTGAGACCTAAGTTCAGTCTGCCATAGCGTGGGGAATTTGGCTGTTCACTCTTCTCTGTAATACAGGCAAAATCACATTTTGTATTTCCTAATAATATCCAGCATTGCAGGCATTGAAGTTTTCTTTATTGTCTCGTTTATTTCACACTGATCAAAATTAGGTAATTGCCCCATTTTATAGGAGAGAAAACTGATGCGCAGAAAAAACCAGAGTTGCTTACTTTAATAATTTTAACAGTAACAACAACTAATTGAACCCCAAGGCACAATGCTAAACACATTACACACACTATTATTGAATTCTTAAAATTACTCTGTGAAATGAGTATTATTATTTCCATATTATTGATGAGTAAGTGAAGCCCCTAAAATGTCAATTAACTTTTTCAGAATCACACAGCTGACACATTGTGGAAATCTGTATCACCCCCATTTCACAGTCCACACCTCCAGCTACTGGCTCTCCTATGGGAGGCAGAACTAGAACTCTGACTTTGTGATTATCTGTAAGATAACCTTTCTATCTGTTTTTACCTGCAGGGGAGTTTTTCATTGCATGTAAGGTAGATAGTCTACCAAACTTTTGCCTTTGAGATTTTCATTAATATGTATCTAAAGGAAGCTCATAATTTTCAGATGGATTCATTTCTCATTTTTACTGCTTTCATTAATTTGAATATCAAAGCATTTGCTTGTTTATACACACTGAAGAATAAGCACTCTAAAGGGAAACAAAAGCAGCTCCCTGAAAAGGTTTTGGCATGTTTTTATGAGTAAAAAATAGTTTATGTGAATCATTCATGGTTTGTGTGCATGATGCACAATAAACCAAATGAGTGTAACAAGTTGAATTTATGAATTAAAGATCTGGTAATTCATCAGCCACCTGCCTATAAAAGACTTCTGAATTCAGTGTCTATGTAATACTTCCTATAATCACATGGAGGGAATATGCATTGTGGCAGTAAAGTAATGAGATTTAAAATATGTAAGGACTTAAATATCTCTATATTGTACACCTGATCAGGGGTTAATATTCAAAATATAGATGTAACTCAAGCAACTCTAACAAAACAACAAATAACCTGATTAAAAATCAAGCAAAGGACTTGACATTTCTGAAGGGAATACATACAAATGGCTAACAGGTACATGAGAAAAGGCTCAGCATCACTAATATGCAGGGAAATGTGAACTAAAACATAATTTAGTATCACCAAATGTGAACTAAAACCATAATGTAGTATCATCTCTCACCCATTAGGATGTTCATTCTCAAAAAGACAAAAGGTAACTGTTGTCAGAGGGGATATGGAGAAAAGGGAACACTTAATTATACACTGTTGGTAGGAATGCAAATTAGTACAGATATGGAGGTCCCTCAAAAAATTAAAAATAGAACTACTGTATGCTCTAATAATTCCACTACTTGATTTATATCTGAAGGAATTGAAATCAGTTGGTCAAAGAGACCTCTATACTCCCATGTTCATTATAGCACTATTCACAATAGCCAAGAAATGGAAACAACTTGAGTATTCATCAGCTGATGAATAGATGAAGAATATATGATATGTATTTTTATATACAAACAATGGAATACTATTCAGCCATCAAAAGAAGGAATTTCTGTTACTTTTGGCAATATGGATAAACCTAGAGGGCATCATGTTAAGTGAAATAAACCAGGCGCAGAAAGATAAATACAGCATAATGTCACTTCTATGTATAGTGAAAAAAAGTTGAACTCATAGAACCAGAGAAAAATAGTGGTTATCAGAGGCTAGGGGTGGAGGAATTGGGGAGATAAAAGACATAAAATTTCAATTAGACAGGAGGAATAAGATCAAGAGATCTATTATATATCATGGTAACTTGCAGCTAATATATTGTATATTTGAAAATTTCTGAGAGTGGGGTTTAAGTGTTCCATTACAAAAAAGTGGTATTTGAGGTAATGCTTATTATATTAATTATCTTAATTTAGCCACTCTGTAATATATACACATATCAAAACATCATAGCATATACCTTATTTAGACATATCAACTAAACACTGGGTATTAAAAATAAAACATGAGAATTTAGATAATCCTTATAACATTTTCTTTATAGTACATTAAAATAATACATTGAGTATAAGCTTTCTACTCTATGGCAGCCTGAAGGAATTTTATACATGTAAATATACATTTCTCTCTCTAACACAGTCACTTTAGAATCTATATTCATTTATTCCAGTAATGCTGCCATTTCTTAAAATGCTTTCAAAACTTTCCTGTGTGAATTTTCCCCAGCGTCATTTTATAAAGCTTAGGAAAGTCAATTTCATCAATTTACAATTATAATCATTCATTTTTAAACAAAAGTGCTGATTCTTCATATTATAATCCATCTTATTTACCAAACCAAGTTCTGAACTTCCTTTGACTACTTCCCAGAACCAAGTCCAGTGCCTCAGTGTGAAGAGCTAAAGGACTTTAGCGGAAGCCCCCCCCTGCCAAATTTCAAATAATTAACTTCCTAGTGAGGACAATACCCTGATGGGGGGCAAGTGCCTCTGAGTGGATAGAATCTGATCTGCCCTTAAGAAAAGCAGCTCTGCTCTATTCTTACATGTATCCATACTCTTAAAGATCCCATTTTGCATTTCTAGTATCTCAATTCCTCTGTCAAAACCAAAAATAAATTCCTAGCTACTGTGAGCTTTTTTTCCCATTAACTTTCATTTGCGATGACTTTTTTAAAGTAACACATTAATTAAGATAGAGCTTGAAATACACTGTAGAATTTTTCTTCAAGACAGCCTTCCAGGAATTGAAGATTTTGGGCTGCAAGGTACACTTCTGATAATTGGATTAAAAAACAGGTCAGTCAGGCATCTTGATTACAGAACACAAGTCACATTTTAAAGTGTTGAGCCTTATTATTTCGAGTTCCTTGAAATAATTCCCCAGACTAGTTTGAAGTTTGTCTTTGCACTATCTGCAATTTATTTAAAAACAAAACAAAACAATAAAAGTGTGTGAATGTGTGGGTGAAATTGCAGGGACCTAACATATCAAAGAGCAGTTGTCTTACAGGATTTAAAAGGAAGCATTACCTTAAATAGAGATAGTGAAGTAGTTGAGTTTTATCTTTGATGTCCTCCTCTTTAGACTATCAGAAGCCTTCTCAGCTGTGGTGGCCAGTGGCTTGAGAGTCTAACTCCCACAATGCCTTGCTCTCACTTACTCTTCACAACCACAATTAGAGGTTATTGCCTCTGAAGCATCTATTCACAGGTCAGTTTCAAAGCAGTGGATTCATATTGGTAGTATTTCAGGTAATATTTGGGGATAGAATGATAACCCAAGAAACTACAAATTAAAATATTGACAAATAGAAACCCTGGGCACTGGCTGGAAATTTGAGGCTAAATTTACCACAACCTTGAACTATTAAAGGCAGAAACTTTACTCAGAAATGAGAACTCCTCCCCATTGATCACCTTATGTTTCATTCTCCTGAATTTTCTGGAACCTCTTTTCAATGACCAAATACTATTTCCTGTTCAGATTTTCCCCCAAATATATTTTCTATTTTCTTTCCTAAGAAATCTTGACATAGTCCCCAGGTTTAAAATTGCTATCCTGGACTTTCTTTTTTGGAGGCTCCCAGACACTGTTATTCCCAAATTCTGGATCTACCCCAGGTTCCCATACTGCTTCAGACCATTTTTTAATCATCTTTTTTCACCTATTTATTTTTTTATTATTTGTTCTAATTAGTTATACATGACAGTAGAATACGTTTTGATACATACATAAGTGGAGTATAACTTCTCATCCTTCTGGTTGCACATGATGTAGAGTTACACAGGTTGTGTAATCATATATGCACATAGGGTAATATCTGATTCATTCTACTATAATTCCCCCATACCACTTTCCCTCCCTTCACTCCCCTTAGTCTAATCCAAAGTACCTTTATTCTGCCTCCCCTTCTATTGTGAATTAGCATCCACATATCAGAGAAAACTTCAGCCTTTGGTTCTTTAGGTTGGCTTATTTCAAATAGCATAATATTTTCCAACTCCATCCATTTACTGGCAAATTCCATAATTTCATTCTTTAAGGCTGAGTAATATTCTATTGTATATATATATATACCACAATTTCTTTATCCATTCATCTGTTAAAGGGCACCTAGGTTGGTTCCATAGTTTAACATTGTGAATTGAGCTACTATAAACATTGATGTGGCTGCATCACTATAGTATGCTTATTTTAAGTCCTTTGGGTATAAACTGAGGAGTGGAATAACTGGGTCAAATGGTGGTTCCATTCTAAGTTTTCTAAAGAATCTCCATAATGCTTTTCAAAGTGGTTGCACCAATTTGCAGTCCCACCAGCAATGTTTGAGTGTACCTTATTTCTCACATCCTCACCAACATTTATTGTTGCTTATATTCTTGATAATTGCCATTCTGACTAGAGTGAGGTGGAATCTCAGTGAAGCTTTGATTTGCATTTCTGTAATTGCTAGAGATGTTGAACATTTTTTTCATATATTTGTTGATGGATTGTATTTCTTCTTCTGTGAAGTGTGTGTTCAGTTCCTTAGCCCATTTATTGATTGGGTTATTTGTTTTTTTGGTGTTAAGGCTTTTGAATTCTTTATATATCCTGGAGATTAATGCTCCGAGGTACGTTTCATCAACCTATTTTTACTTGAAATCCACTGTCTCTTCCCAACCACATCTCTCCTTTAATACTAGTGATATCTGATGGCTGGATTTGTAGCACCTTCTTCCTTTTCAGGCTATCTGAACTTCCTGCACTGTTGAACTTTGATAGTCTCCTTGAAATTCTCCTCTCCACATTCTCTACCTCCCAATCTGCCTTTCAGTCTTCTTACATCCTCTTCTTTCTCCACTCCTTCACTGCTCCTGTTAATCCATAACTTCCTCCCTTTACACTTTCTCCAGGAGTGATCTAATCAACATTTAATTCCCCAAACTCTTCTCCTGAGTAATGTTTCTCTTTATTTCCACTGTTGTTTCCCTAGCCTGGTCACTTACCTCACTGGATTAAACTCCTGTATTGCGTCTCCTTGTCTTATTCTCTCCTGCTTCCTATTCAGTTTCCACCATGTCTCCAGAGTTATTCTCTGAAGCACAGAAAAATGAAACCAGTGCATTCATTGGAAATTGTTAACAAATCCTGTTGCCTCCAAAAAAAAAAAAAAAATGTGCAGGCTGCTACAGTCTTATGAAGGGAAAGGGAAATGAGGCAGGGAAGGAGGGTAGCAATGCATGATGATGTGTCACGTTCTGGCCACTGTTTCATGAAAAGCCAAGAGGAGAGAGCTGAATAGCATGTGTGTCTACTTGGCTTCATGGGATATCTTCAGAACGGGTTGTTTGTAGATGTCATATCTCGGAGAAGCTGTGCGGTGGAGGGATGGAAAGTTTATCTTCTCGGATCTGTAAAATCTCTTGGTTCTCCATTGTTTAGAGTTAGTCTGATGGAACTTAATCCCCCTGTGTCGTGACATCCAACTCTTTTAACAGTCATTTTGAAGTAGGAACTCATGCCCTGGAAGTGGCAGGAGGAGTCAAAGAGCTAGTTGGCCCAAGTTGATGTGATAGCCGAGGTGGAAGCCCTATATTTCCAAGCAAGTAACTCCTGCCTCTGGGAAGTAGAACTATAGGTGTGTTTGAGGTCTCTTGGTTTCGGCCATAGCAGGGACAAATTAAATGTCTGGAAAACAATTGAAGCTAATACAATTTGTATTGTATTAGGTATTAGAAGTAATCTAGAGATGATTTAAAGTATACGAGAGGATGCACATAGGTTATATGCAAATACTATGACACTTTATATATGATGCATGACCATGATAGGATTTGGGGTACCATGGGAGTGAGGGAACAATATCCAGTGAATAAGGAGATATCACTCTATGAGCTCCATGGTGATAGTGATTATAGGCAAAAGCTTAAAACAGCTTAGATGATTAGAAAACAAAAGATGGTGTGTTAGTCAGTTTTTTATCACTGTGGCCAAAATGCTTGACAAGAACAACTTAGCAGAAGAAAAGCTTATTTGGGGCTCATGATTTCAGAGGTTCAGTCTGTGGTCAAGTGACTTAATTGCTGAGGATCAGCTCTTATAATCTAATTGTTTCACCTCTGAACATGGCTACATTGATTAACAAATGAGCTTTTGGGGGGATATTTTTAGATCCAAACCACATCATATGACATTGAAAATGAGAGAGGAATCTTCTCCATTCAATATCAAACCAACACTGAAATGCTCTGGCCTATTAATGACAGTGTATAAAGGGGATGGTGACGCTCAGTAGATAGTTAGGCCTGGAATGCAAAGAATGTATGCAATGCTCCTGGAGATTCCTTGCAATGTTTGAGGGAAATCTTTCCTAAAATCTGAGATTTGGGAAATAAGAATTCATGTTTAGATGAACTCTTGACTGTTGAGGTCCAAGTTCAATCAGACAGAATTAATTGTCCCTCGTTCCAAAATATGTATTGCATTATGTTAGAGATGGTTATTTTCTAAAGGTATGTGGTGGTATTTACACAGGGTTCTCAACACTTAGTTATCAAAACTGACATATAGTAAACATAGGCGAATGTTTATGGAATGACTGAACCAATAATTGATCAGGAAATTTGGATATGAGTTGGAACAGCTTTGGTATAATAACTTACTCCAGCTTCTCTCAAATCGGAACAAAATCTTCTGGTAAGAAAATCAAGAAATAACTATAAGGCCGGTTTGAGTTTAGAATCTTCAGGAGAACAAAGAAGCATTATGCTTTTGAAATGACTTTGTATATTTATGCACAGTTTCAATTTTGTCCTGCAGGTCATGTAAGTGGGTAATCTTAGAATCCCCAAATCTAAATATGGTTAATGTACGCAGTTTCCAGCTATCAATCAAACTCTGCCCTTGGAAATGTTTCTGGGGCATTTAGAGATATGCAGAGTTTGATGTGTGTGTGTGTGTGTGTGTGTGTGTGTGTGAGAGAGAGAGACATTGTATTTTTCTTCATAAAATATGAGGATTTCATACAAATGTCAAGGACCTCATTTAAAAAATATTAATCACCTGTATGGCAACAACAGAAATTCGTTCAAGCAGACAGATGTTGCTTAAAGGATAATTATTAAAAAATATTTTTTACAGAGGATAAATATGTAAATGGGGCTCACCAATTGCCCAAGTCTATTTCAGGTTAGCTATGTAATGACTTTATTATTGGTAGTCCTGAGTTTTTCAGAATAAGCAAACTTTTGATTGATTTTATACTTCTAGATCATAGTCACAATCCTTATATATTTTAGATTCTGTTGTTTTAGACTCTGATTCAACCTGTTATAATTTTGGGAACACACCTCAAATATCTCATGACAAATAATAACAGTTGCATTAAGAGTATGAACTAATGAAATATCTCATAGAGAAGAAATAACTAGCATCACCTAAATTTTGTGTTTGGCTAAAGATTCTTTATTAGAAAAGACCCTCAAAGGAAAGTGGATGCAGTAGTTAGCAATTGCAAGGTAAACCAAGGAAATAAAGGCCCTATATTATCATAGGATGTAAGTACTTCTTTGTCTGGATAAACCCGCACTCAAATGGCATCTTCTGCCCTCCCTTCTACCCATATTACATACACTTTTGGCCAACCAAGATGTTGGGTTTCCTGAGTTCTCCCTGGGCTTGTGTTTGGAAGCATAATTTATTTTGGATCATTCATTCACCATGGTGTCTCCTAGACTTTTTCAAACCTCATAGTGATGGTATCTTAATTTACCAGGAGTCTTAAGTCATTTTCAATTTGGCTTTTGGAACAGGAGGAGGGGACTTGACTGGGTAAGTATCACATGGTCTGTGTGGTCTTGGCCAGCTGTTTACATAATCAAGCAGTGAGAGGCCTAACATAAACTTTCTTTCACATAGACAGGATGAGGTGATATTTGAGCAGATGTTTTCTAAAATTTGAAGTGTTGATTGTGAGAGTTCCAGAAAGTCTAAAAGCTGCAAGATTATGTACAAATCACTCCCTTGAACCAGATGATTATTCCTTTTCATTTAAAAGAAAAGATGATTCTGTGAACTTTGCTCTTCTGGACAAAGCTGAAAGTTCCCAGTTGACATAACATGAGACTTCCATTTTTTCACTTCGCATAACCTTTTCTGGCAACCCAACACAAAGATTCTGCTCTTTTGCCTCCTAATCCAATCTCTACAGAGACCAAAGTGATGGGGAATCAGATCATCTCACTTCTCTGCATATAGTAATGTGCTCGCATAGCTCTTAGAACAAAAATCAAATTTCTTGTCATTTTGAATGGCCCCTCATTATGAATTCCTATTGAAACTTCTATCCCTGTCTTGTTTCATTAGGGCAATACTAACTGCTGTAAGAGCTAATCCCTGAAATTTCATGACTTCGCATTAGTAGAGGATTAGTTTTTACACATGTAGGAGGTCTAGGTGGTATAAAGAAGGAGAGTTGAGAGGTCTCTGATACATGTAGTCCCTCAGGACTCAGGTTCATAGGATATGGTATCTTCACATGTAGTTCACAAGGACCCTCTAGAAATCAGTGTTCAGTTGTACTTACACAAAGGGAATGGAGAATGTATATGGAACAGCTCCATTGGTGACACTCCTAGCCACATTCTGTTGACCAAGATTCAGTCCCATGACTATGCTTACATGCAAGAAGGTTGAGGTAGGAAATAAAATCTCTTACTGGAGAGCCCTTTCCCCAAATCGACTCTATAACACAGAATAGGTATTGTTTGGTGGAATGCTGTCTCTTTTACAGTCTTCCTCCACATTAAGCTCCAGTAAAAGGTGCTGATTTTACACAGCACCTTTGCATTTTTGCACCTTTAGGGGCTTTGCCTATTTTGTTCTTCCTCTAAGAGTATTTTTGATGCTTTTAACATGACTGGTCATTCTTTACTTGCAGGTTTATCTTAAATGCCATTTTCTTAAATATATCATTCTTAACCTCCTAACAAAAGTAAAATTTTTCCCAAGCACCTTGTTGGTTTCCTTTATAACACTTATTGTAGTTGATAATCATTTATTTATTTACTTATTTTATCTGTTTGTCCCACTAGAATGTAAGCTCATGATGCTAGGTGTGTTAGTCAGCTTTGGGTTGCTATGAGCAAAATACCTAAGCTTACAGGAAGAAAAGTTTATTTGGGGCTCAAGTTTTCAGAGGTTCAGTCTACAGTAGGCTGACTCTATTACTCTGAGCTTGAGGTGAGGCAGGACATTGTAGTGGAGGAAAGCTTCTCAACTCATGTCAGCCATGAAACAGAGAGCAAGGAGCCAGGGACAAGATATAGTCCAAGGCCACATCTCCATTGACCTACTTCCTCCAGCAACACTCTATCTGCCTATAGTTACCACCCAGTAGTCCATTCAAATTATTAATCCATCTAATGAATTAACCCACTGATCAGGTCAGAGCCCCAATTATTGCCTAAAAGTCCCATCTCTGAGCCTTTCTGCATTGGGGATCATGCTTTTAAAACATGTGCTTTTTAGGGGACATTTCTAAATCCAACCATAAGATAGTGT
Organism: Geosciurus inauris; assembly: GCA_004024805.1. Lineage (NCBI taxonomy): Eukaryota > Metazoa > Chordata > Mammalia > Rodentia > Sciuridae > Geosciurus > Geosciurus inauris. Next base: position 10,948 of record PVHX01003801.1, read on the forward strand.
CTGGCATATGGTAGATGCTTAAAAATATTTTCTAAATTATGTCAGAAGCTCTGGGTAATGAGGAAATAATTACAATATGAAATGAAAACACCATTATTTGCCATTATTATAAATTTGTATAGTTATGATTTTATGGTTGTCTTTGACACAACACAATCAAAGAATCATTATTACCCTATACTGACATTTTATATAACCCAACACTTTCTTGAATATTTTTAAACTGACTATACCAGTCAGCTATTGCTGCATTATATATTACTTCAAAATTTAGTGGCTTAAAGAAGCAACAGTAATTTTTATCATCTTTCACCTATCTTGTGGAACAAGAATTCAAGAAGTATTTGGCTAAGTTATCTTGGCTCAGAGTTTCTCAAATGGTTATGGTCAAATGGTGGCTAGAGATAGAACAACAGGGCAGCCAGGGAAGACATGGAGTCTGCAGGTTTCAGAAACAAATATTCCTGTGAGTGAGGCAGAAGAGACTGCGCTTTATGGCCTACCCTTGACAGCCTACTGTATGCTATTGGTTGGAACAGACACAAAAGTCCTCCTAGTTTTGAGCATAGGGACACAGACTCTAATTTTGAACAAGAGGAGTGTCAATAGAATTTGTGGACATATATTTAAACTGTCACACTAATCAGGGGAAAATGACTTTACAGGGTCTTTTAAGGAATTGTTATTACCCAAGTGTCTCTCTCAAGGTACCATTTTTACACTGGAATTAAACTGCATGATCCGTAATATTGCTTCAGCACATTTGTGGAAAAGAACATTCTCAGAATAATTGGTCTTAGATCCTCAGCCTTAATAGTTGACATAACAAATTCTGTTTCCATTAAAGTGGTTTTTTAAAAAATAAATAAAATAATGGAGCAAATGTTCTTTAGCTTGGTTGGAATTTCAGAGGAAGGAATTACCATGAATTCTAGGATGCTGCTTTTTTAATCATCTCACCAAACTTATTTAAGAAGATGTTTTAGAAGGTGGATAATGTGGATTTGAAAACTCACAAAATGTTATACACTCAAAGCTCCAACATGCATGGGAAATCCTTAATCAAATGAGTAATGTAATCCCCTCCACCTTTTTCTTTTTACCTTTTTCTTTTTCTTTTATATATGAGACTTCATATATAGTTAGACATATTATATTGTTCCAAGTATAACCTTGAACAAGGAAAATAAAATTTTAAAAAACTGAAAAACAAATTTTTCTTTAGAAGAATTTAATATTTGCAGAAAAATTGCAAGAGCATTTCAGAAAGTTCTTCAGTAACTCTTGCCTTATTTCCCCCATTGCTGACATCACCATGATAACATTGTTGCAGTTGAGGAACCAACACCAATAGATGATCCTTAAGGGAAGTCCACACTTTATTCAGAGACATTAGTTTTTACCTAATGTTTATTTTCTGTCCTAGGATACCCCAGGCTACCCCGGTTCATTTACTTGTCATGTCTCCTTAGATTTCTCTAGACTGTTACAGTTTTTTAAATCTGCCTTGTTTTCAGTGACCTTGACACATTTGAGGAGTACGGATCAGGCATCTCAGGTTTCTTGTAGGTCATCCTTCACTTTGAGTTTGTTAGGTGCTTTTCTCATGATGGGACAGAGGTTGTGGTTTTGGGGAGGAAGGTAGCCAGCCAATCCCATTGTGTCATGCCAAGAGAACTGCCAATGTGACTTGTCACCACTGATGGTAACCTCAGTTACTTGGCTGAAGTAGTGCTTGTCAGACTTTCTTACTGTAAAAGCAGCTCTTGTCCCTGTCCCCTTCATGCTGTGGAAGGAAGTCATTGTGCACATCATACTTAAGGAGTAGGGAGTCCTGAGCCACCTGTGGGAGGAGAAGTGGCCATCTAAACTTTTTGGAGTTCTTCTGTGTAGAATATTTTTAAATGCTCTCTTATTAATTTAAAACCACTTATTCCTATCAACAGGGACTCATGGATGTTTATTTTTAAATTAAATAATAATCCAATACTATTTTATTTTGTTGCTCAAATCATTCCAGCTTTGGATATTGGGAGCTCTTTCAATTGGGTCTCATTTATATACCCTCATCAGTATTGTTTCTTTGAGCACTTCATTCTTTTGTGATAGTAAAGATATTCCAAATTCATCTTTTATATTTTCTACCTTTACCCTAGAATCAGCCCTGTCCCTTTTAGTGGTGAGTGATACTTGAAACCGAGACAGACCTATGTGCTTGTTTGCTATTGTTACCGGGATTTGGTCATTGAATTTGTCCACCCTGACACCTCCTACCATTTATTTAACATCTACTCTGAGCTAGGCATTTTAGTTACATAAAATGAAGTAATTCTCACTCTGTGCAATACTGTCCCAGATGAGGAAATTCTCAGAAATGTTGAATGCCTTACCTGAGTTAAATAGTTAGTAAATGGCAAAGCTAAGGTTTAGGCTTTGTTCTCTGTGATATCCAGGATGGTGCTTTTTCTGTCTTACAGTGTTATCTTGATTCTGTCTCATAGCCATGGATTCTGCCCCTCATTGAGGTCAACTATTTTGTAGGTTTATACCATGAATGTGTAATACACTGTTTCTATTTCAGTGAAGATTGCCAAAATAACGATCTCAAAGACAGGACCTACATTTGACAAACAAAAAGTTATCGACCTCATATACTACCCCCATCATTAATACTGGTGCTCTTGGATGGGATTTTGGGAAGTGGAGTCAATCAGAGGAGATGACATTTGGTTCCTGAGGCCAGGGGGTATTCACTTTCTAAAACAGACATGGCTCCTTCTCTTATAAACACTGTATGGAAGAACAAAGAAAATGAATAGAAATGTATGATCTCATTTATAACTAAAGAACTTTAAGAGGGGAATGTGCTTCAGCCATTCTTTGGAAGTTAAAGGATTGGTGATACCGAGCCAGGAAGACTTCTTTCAAGAACACATACTTAAGTAATGATGAAAAGTGTGAAGAACAAGCCTCTTCTCATTCTGCTGAGAGAAGTCACCACCCACCTTCCAAAACTGTTTGGAGTGGAGATAAAAATCTTCCCTGACTCTTCCAAAAATACCTCCTAAACATTTTGGCACTACCACTGTCCTTTGCTTCTTCTAGGTGGAAGTTGGGAATGGCAAAAGTAGCAAGGAAGACTAGGCAGTGTTCTATTAGGATCAAGGCTAAGACAGCAGTGTGAAGGACAGAAGAGCCATGTGCTTAAATCCCAGGTCTGGCTTAGTACTTAGTAGCTGTGTGACCTTGAGTAGGTCACTTCTGTGTGACCTTCCTTAACCTCCCTGAGCTTCAGTTTCATTATTGCCTAAATGAGGAATGACAGCATCTTCTTTACAGGACTGTCTTGAGAATGAACTAAGGTAAAGTATGTGTTTAGCATAATGCTGAGAAGGTAGATGTCTAAAATGAAGGTCAGTCCATAGAAGCTAAAACTATAATATAGCTTATCCTATTATTAATGACAATAATTAAACATCAATTAAACATTTATTGAGTACATACCGTGTACAAGTCACTATGGATGGTCCGAGACCTATGATGGTTTGACTTACAGGTTTGTGACTTTACAATGGTATGAAAGCAGTATGCATTTTGTAGAAATCATACTTTGAATTTTGATCATTTCCTGGTACAATATTCTCTTGCAATGACAAGGAACAGCCTGAGCCACTATTCCATCAGCCACATGATCATGAGGGAAAAACCACCAACAGTCCACAGTGTTCTGTGCTACTGAGCTATCATGTTCTGTAGGTTAAGTGAATTAAGTGCATTTTCAAAACTTAAATATTTTCAAGTTATGATGGGCTCACTGGGACATAACCCCATTGTAAGTCTAGAAATAGCTGTGTTCTAAGCACTTCAACATAGACATACAAACAGTCTTTAAAATATGATTTCTAGGGAAAATACTGCTCAGTGTTAAGGTATGAAAGAGAAAGTAGATATCTCACCAGTGTGAGCAAAGCCAGCAGGGAAAACTAAGTGGGTGTCAGTGTATTGATGGAAAGCTGAGGCCAAGTAGATGGAGCAGATGGGTCTGAGTGGGTTTTGTACAAGGGTATCTGAAATATGATTTTTATCCATCATTGATGTCTTTGACAGGTTAGAATTTATGGTAAAAATTTCCATATCTGTGTTCTCAAGCTTTGCTATAGCAGCCAGACCCCAAGGTGCATCGGGAGGAGCAGAATTTGAGGGCTGCCTAATGCTCGAACATTTGGTGTGTATGAAAATGCATAAACAAAGAGTAGGGAAAACACTCTTTCTTCTCAGGTTTCTCATGGCTTAGTAGAAATGGAGAGCTGGCCTCACTGGCTCCATGATCCTTCCCCAAATACCAAGAGACAGATATGCTTGGGACTTACTAATTAGGTGGGACCATCTAATGATTTGATTGCTTTTGCCGTTCCACTAAGAAAGTGTGTGATTCATGTAAAGCAATCAAAACTATAATCCACTGCCAGCAAATGAGCAGACAAGGGTGTCATTCCTAGTGAGTGTATCAAGTTTGCTTATCATTCACAATGGTGACAGGGGATAGGGAAAGGGTCTGTCCCCTGAAAGACTGCTTAGTATTGTTGCCTATTATCTTGGGCAAACATTTTATAAAGTAAAGCAGAGGCTTCCACCCAGGGTAGCTTTGGGAGCTGAGGGCAGAGGAGGAAATTAACTATTGGAAAGAGTTCCCCTGATGGTGCTCAGGCTGATCCAGGCTTCCCTAGTGACTGTTGTTATTTTCCACGTGGATACTATTCAGGAGAAAAGCAAGAGAACAAACCAGTGACTTTTTCAAAGCTGCAGTGCTGTAGAACTCATATTTAATATCAATAGCATCTTCAATTTACTGGCCCCTGTTTCTTATATGGTGCTGGGTAAAATCACCTTTTTAAATCTTTTAGTAGATCCACAATCAACATATCAGATATAATGACTTTAATTTTAGAGATGAAGAAATCGAGGCTGAGAGTGGTAAAGTAACTTGCCCAAGGTCAAGCAACAGAGCTAGGATGTGGACACACACCTGTCATTTCCAGAGCCCCTGCTTAGAGCCTCTGGGAGACAGACCTGCGTCACACCCAGGCAACGCTGGCAATACTCTCAGGGATAGGTTTCTGGATTAGAAGGAATCTTAAAGATCCCTATAGATGAACTGTGTAGGTATCTGGGGTTAGGGGGGGTGGGCTGCTGCTGAAGGCAAAGCATCATCAAGTCAAAAGCTCTGGAGGAGAAGCACAGCTGGTGTGCTCAAGGGAATGTCAGGGAGGACAGGGTGTCTAGAGAAGGTGAGGAGAGGTGGCAGAGAGCCATTAGGATCTTTGGTTATTAGCTTTCCCTTTAAGTGAGAAGACCAGAGGCAGGCCAGGAACTGAGACCAGTTAGGCAGTTGCACTAATGCAAGTGACATAGATGGTGGCATGGACTAGGGGGCAAGTAGTGAGGTCATGGAAGCAGGGGGACATTGTGGCAGCAGGGCCAGGGGAAGATAATGTATTCGATAAATACTGGGCAAGGAGAACTGGCCATAAAATCGCTATTCTCAACTAGCCTGCACAGAAAATCACCTTGTAAATATATGGATACCCCTATCCCACCCTCAGAATTCTGGATTTAATTGGTCTGTGTGTGGCATTGTTGGTGGAAGAGAGAGGTGTTTAAAGGTTCCCTAGGTAGCTCCAGTATAATCCAAGGTTGAGACTCACGGACCAGTTCTTTGTGACTGGCCATGTGTGTGGTGCGTGGACTGTCAGCATCATCTGGGACTTTGTTGGAAATGCAGACCACCAGCTTTCATTCCAGGTGATGTGTATGTACACTGAAGTCTGAGAGAACAGCATTGCTCAGCTAACCCCTAGAGGAGAAGAGGAGTTAGGGGAAAAGGGAAGGGAACGGCATTCTAAGCTGAAGGAATAACAATGCAAATGTCCAGAAGAGAGAGAATGGCACTTCAAGAACTGGAACTAGGTCTTGTGGCTAAAGCACAGACTACTGTGGGACTATAGGACCAGCCTTTCCATATAGGTTAGACATGTTTCTGCCCCTGAGTTTGCTACTGGCTTCTCTCTCTCTCTCTCTCTCTCTCTCTCTTTCTCTCTCTCTCTCCCTCTCTCTGCATGGTTCACGTTCCTTCACCTCAAACAATACTTTCTCAGTGAGAACCTACTCTTCTCTCCTCATTTTAATTGTTATTTTTCCTCTAAACCTGTCTCCCAGGTTCCAATATTTGTTCTATTTTCCCCATAACATTTGTAACCTTCCAACATGTTAAATGATTCACTTATTTTTGTCTTTACTGTGTATCATCACATGAGAACATAAGCTCCATGAATGCACAGATTTTATTTGTCTTCTTCATCGTTGAATCTTTCACTGCTAAGAACAGTATCTGGCACTTAGAAGTAAGTGGTGTTTTCTATATATTTGTTGAGTTAATGAATTAATTAATGTATAAAAATCTGGGTGGGTATGCTTCCTTGGGGCTTGATTATGAAATCATTCAACAGCCTTTTTAGGATGTTAAATGAATGAAGAACAAGATGAGGTTTATATTTGATTTTAATTTTTTAATGGGGATAATGGTTAAAAATGGTGTTTGGGGATGATAAATATGATTTCACTGTGGACAATGGGATAGAGGGGGAATAAGGGAATTTTGGTATTGTATTAAATCAGCTACTCACTTGTTTGATATCTTCACATTCTAGTGTCAAAATTCTGAAAGTTTACCTCTCATTTTTGGAAGAACCCATTATTAATATTCCTAGCTGGGTGACTCATGATCAGACAGCTCTCCTCCAAATTGTGACTAAAGCCCCAATATCCTTTATTTTGGGGGCTCAGCCCTCTTTTAGGTCTTTGGAGTCTCCTTTATCCAAGGACAGAGCTCTTGAGAAAAGTCTATGGACCACCCAGTAGGGGCAGACGATATTCCCATATGCATTCCAGTAACCAGACTGCAATCGTATATGGTTGCAGCTAACTAGGAAACACAACCTGTGTGCCCAGAAGAGGAAACTGGTTTGGTGTATCACTATTTACCTCTGCCATAGATAATCAAAATTATCCATGAGAACATTGAGGACGATATGCATTTTATAGATATTAGGCAAATAGAATTGACAGTAAAATTGCTATTGATTGGCCAAGCAGGCAAAGATTACATTTTCCAAATGTAATTGCCACCAGTGAAAAGATGTTTATATCATATGCCATTGAAATCATGTTAATATTTCGCAGATCTTAAGTTGTCATAATGAGCTTTTTGATACAGGGGTAATTGTTTGTGTGGGAAAGTGCGAGCTTTCTCACACCCCCAGGTGTTAGTAATGGCAGAGAGGGGGAAGTGCTCTGGAGGTGTTAGCATCCAATTTCCTTTTCTTTGATAATCAGCTACCTGTCCTTTGCCCCTGTCTCATTTTGAGAAGGAGACAGGAGAAAGATGATTTAGCAACTCATTGAGAAGATACACAGAGAAGTTTAGAAACTTTTGCACCGGCAGGAAAGCTTTTCATTCTTCCATGTATTAAAAAATAATTTCATCATTCATGTATACTATTAATCAAAGTGTGAAGAAAGCAAACATCTCAATCTGAGGTTTAGGAATTCTTACTGGTTTTCTAAGGGTTAACAATTCATGCACACAAAGGGAAAAATCTCGTCTTTTGCTTATATATGCCTACCTTGACAAATCTAAAAAATAAAAGATAGCTACTACTATTATGTAGATATAACAAAGACGATTGAGGAGGAATGGATTCAGGTTGGATGAGCTGAGCCCAAAGTAATAAATCATGGCATGTTTGTTTAGTACAGCTATACTTTAAAACTCTAATTTTTTACTGGGTTATTCCTCAAAGGAACTTCCAACTTAATTGTAGCTCACCAATATAGGATTCTCGGTTGAAATTTGTTTTGCAGCCAATCTATTGCACAAATTGAGGCAGCTGTGCACAGCATGCATTTCATTTCAACCCCTACATAGTGAGAGGTGTTATGCAAAGGACCACTAATCAGGGAAAAGGTTCTCTTCAATTGGCAACTTTTCAGAGCCACATATAAAGGAAGATTTGCATGTTTCATTAAGAATGACAATCCTATTGGTTTGTGAACAACCTGGATCATTTACATTTTCGAGTTAAAAGGATGCTTAGATGCTATTTCCAGTCCCTTGTCTTCCCTCAGTTCATTAGCCTGAATAAACCAAGTTCCCTTGATAGAGAAATTGATTGTCGAACTATGAGTTCCTAGGGCCTGGTGGTTGCTGTGTACCCAGATAACCTTAATAAGATTAGCCTTGTCTTTTCCTCTGGGTTTTGAGGATGGCAATCTATGACATTCTCCAATTAAAACCCTTGTCACACTTGACTTTTGTTTTGCTTAATTTTTACAATGTGTTCGGCTTGAAGAATAAAAGTAGATTGATCTGTTTCACTCACTCCGGAGTTAAGTTGCTTCTTACATGGATTTCCATGCTCTGGCTCATGTCTGTCTGTGTATCTGCACCAGAGCAGCCAGTGCTAATCTATATGAATCTATTTTATGGAGAGAGAAGAAAGAAGATGAAACCATGAATATTAATATTCTATTATCATGTGATGACATTCTGAACACATGCACCATAAAATTCACAAAATGAGAAAGAATGAATCCTGGGATCAGTGGTATAATTCCTGTCCCAAAGAACCAAAGCCAGGAAAGAACATGAAACAAATTGCAATTCCAGGCCTGGCCAGAGTCACAAAATGTGGCTCTGAGGAAGTCCTAGGAGGTGTATTGATATATCAGAAAAAGTAAATATGGCATCCCATGTCTTTGTGAATCAGTAAAGTGCCAGATATGAACTTGGTGGTTTGTGAATGCTGTATGTCAGTTTCTGGGTCAGTCATTATAGAAATCAAGTATGACACTGAGTTGCAGCCTTTCCCCTTTTTCCTGGAGGGAATTATTAGACATGGATCTAATTGTTGAGCATAGAATTTTGTATCTCATTAATCATCTTAACTCCTTGATTTTTCTCCCAAAGGAAAATGCATTCCAGAGAGGAAAAGCAGCTTTGAAATAACCCTATTAATTAATGACTGTGTTTTGGCCACATTTTTGGATAGCCTATTTGCAGCAACAAGTCTGTAAGTCTTTCTCTCTTGGAATAAGCATCAAGTCTCTGTCGGCTCTTAAAGAAAATATTTCCCTTGAGAACATGGGACAGTGTAGACCATCATAGAAACAGGCTTCTTTTCTTGAACTGTGACTTTCTGCTCTTGTTCCCTTTGATGAGTGTGTTGGTCATTGATTCATTTGTAACCACGGAATATCCCCATGTGGTTGGTTTCCTGTGAGGTTTAACAGGGCAAAGAGAAGGGTGTGTGAGAATGTTTGTGTACTGAGAAGGGCAAAGGATTGCACCAGTGACCCAGAAGACGGTCCCCCAGCAGAAGTATGTTTGGTATGATAGTGACATGGACAGGACTATAGGTCTAGGTTTATGAAGCACCATGAAAACCCCCAGCAGGGTCTGATTCTGAAGTGCAGTGTTTTACTTCCCTTTCCATCAACAGAAATTAAGGCAGATCCCTTGCTGTGAGCCATGAAATTTGAAGTAAATATTAAGCATCTCCTAAAAATAAATCCCTATGGCCAACAGTTGTGAGAAGCCATTCAAACGAGAGTCATAAGAATTGAGGTTTTTATTTTTCCTCCCATAAGAGCTGTAGCACAGATCATTGTTGAATAATCCAGTGTCTAAGAGAAGAGAACTTTTGTCTTTTAGGTGAAAACTGAGTTATTCAAATGGCTCTAACAGCATTTTTAAAATATCTTGAAAGTCAGCATTTCCTATTAAAGGTTTGTAGTTCAGTGACTCATTAAGGGTCATATGCCTGGGGTCACAGATGTCCTGTCTCATAGGTCTTTATAAAAATAAATTTTAATTAAGTTTCATTTAAAAATATGTTTAATCTGCTCACAACACTGTTGCTCTTATTACAAAATACCTTGACTGTCTTTGTAAGAATAATAACAATATCACTATATTCATTCTCTGCTTAGCTCAAGTTTCTACCAGCTTTGTGCTGACCTGCACCTCTTAGTCTAATTTTGTAATTACCAAAGACGTGTAGAATAAATTTTCTAATTACAGACAGCATGGGGAACAAAAAGCTCTTGTACGAGAGCAATGGAAAGTGACCAGTAGAGGTGGAGGTGTCAGGTGCCTGCCTGGCTAATGATGGACATCCTCTTATGACTCAAAAACTCTCAGTGCTGATCTGCTTTCCTCCACAGATTTATTTGTTCATCCCCAAATTATTCATCCTTTGCTTCCAACTGCTATGGGTAAACCACAGCCAGAGGAAGTGCCTGCCCACACGGACCTTTCTCTCTACTGTAGGACAGATAGACAAAATGCTCAAAAGCGAATAATTGTCGCCTACCTTCAGATGAAGAACAGCACCAGTTAAAGAAAATAAAATAGGAAAACAGTGTAGATAGAGGGGTTGGGCAGAGACTTCCTGAATCTAGGGTGGTTGAGGAGGCCCTTCTGAGGTCAGGGTCAAGGAGAGAGCTGGGTTAGGCAGAGGAAACTGAAGTGCAAAGACACTGAAACTAGAACCACGGTGAGGAGTTGAGGCTTAGAGAGGCCAATGTAGCTAAGCCTTATGGACGAGAAGGAGAGTGCTAGATGATGCTACAGATCTGTCAGGGCCCTGAGCAGCAACAGCAGTAGTTCTCAAAGTGTGGTCCCCGGGACAGCATCATCAGCATCATCTGAGAATTTCTGAGCAGTGCACATTCTCAGGCTCCACCCTGACCCTCTGAGTTAGTCTCTGGGGTGCAGCCTGGCAGTCTGTATAATTCTGACATGTGTACCCAAACTTAGGACCTGCTGTTCTAGAGCCTTGTTGACTGTGGTAAGGAATTGGAATTTCATTTTCTATGGGAAAGTTTTAAGCAGGAGAGTGAAATAATGTTACTTAGGCTTTGAGAAAATAACTTTGGCCTTTGTGAGAAGAATGGACAGATTAATACTCAACTCTTTTATGTATCTATTCTGACTAAAGATTGTAGCTCAGTGGGAATGAACAATTAGCAGACTCATGCCGCATGCCGAGCTCTGTTTACTTTTCTTGTGAAGGATGATTATGTTCAATCTCTTGCCTGAATTCCAGATGTTGGTACCTGAAAATGCAAACAGTAATCGCCTGCTGTGAGAGGTCAGATAACTGAAATTCAAACATACTTGTGGTAATGCAAACCCATTATCAATTGTCTGCAGGCACTAATGTCTTAAGCAGGGCAGATTTTCTAGTTGAAAAAAATGTGACTATAGCAATCAGATTAATTAAGACAGTTATAAATTCATATTAGTTGTCAATTTTATTCTGTGTCAGCTTAGATTTGGGAGGGTGTGTGCAGGCATGCATGCATGTGTATGTAAAACATATTTCTAGGGTGAGAACTTAACCTTTCTATCATAAAATTCCTCTGGCTATTTATAGTTTCCAAAGAATGTTCTAGAGCAAATATTCTTAGCTACAAATTACATCTGCCATTTCCTATTTACTTCTTCTCTATTTCCTTTTTTAGTGATATGCCTAGTAAAGTTATATGGGGATATCTTGTCTGTGCCACAACTATCACAGGTATACATATACTACTTCCTATTACTGGAGATTTTGCCTTCTGTAATATGATCCTGTAGCCCTATGCTAGCATCCTTGTGGGCTAGTTTAAGTCTGCTTTTATAAAAGGGTAAACCTTTCACATACTGTTAAAGCCATAATCAGACAGATTAAGCCCAAAGAAGTGCTGCTTCTACTTCTCCATGTGCCACAGATATTGTGAGAAAAAGCCACTCTCCATTCTCATGGATGCCCCTTGTCCAAAAGGCTAATTCTCTTGTTACCAGTCCCTGCATCTCCTATGCACCTATCTTACTCAAACATTTGACTTTCTCTTTGAAATTTTGCTGTACTGGTTTTCCCAGTTGACTTTACATGTGTGACAGTCACATGTACTCATATTAAGAAAGATGCTGCAATCCAGGTAGGGATGCACATTAATTTACCTTAAGCCTGTAGCAGACTATCTTGTGAGCAGGAAGTTTATTGGAGAATGTGCTCAAAACACCTCTGAGGAAAAGGAAGCTGACTTAACAGAGAGAGAAGGGAGCCTTACTACCTCACCACAGAGGCCTCAGAGTCCAGTCAGCAGCCCCTGAGCTGGGAAGGACCTTCGCAGCCATCTGGGTTGAGGCAAAGGGGTTGAGCCTAGGAACCCCTGGGTGATCTGCCTTGTATGCAGGCTGCCCCCAGCGAGGGTCCTGACCTTGGGAAATTCCTAAGAGGGACATAGGCGGGAAGGAGCGACTTAGACTGAAGGGTGGAGAAGAGGATATGACTGAATTCACTACATTTACAGAAAGAGCTTTCATTTTTATATGTGAAGGGAAAATAATTTGTGAATTTTTATAATCATTCCCTTTCATGCCTTTGATAAGCTAATTGGTGGCAGGTGGGAGTAGACCTGGAGGAGCTAGGGGAAGTCAAATGGCTTTACCCGTGCCAAAGAGAGAGTCTGGAAGGAAAGAGGAGGAGAAGGTTCTGGAAGGCTCCAGGTGGAGAACAGAAGGCTGCCAGTGAGGCCAAGTTCTGAGAGGTGGCAACAAACAAGGGTCTGTATTGTAGGACGATTGGGTGGATTTTTTTTCTCACAGAACACCTGATATCAGCATCTTCTTTTTTCTATGACTGGGAAGCCAATCCCCAGGGAGATCTCTTCTAATCTCCTGCCTGGATGCCAAACTCTGGGAGCTGAGAAGTGCAAAAGGACTGAGGTCTGAACATTCAGCAAGCAAATGCTGTGATTGTCTATTGTTTTTAGTAAGGGGCCTGCTCACAACTGAACCTGTGGCCAGCTCAGAGGCCCTCTGTTTTCATACCTAGAAATATAGTTCCAGGCTCTGCCAAGACAGAGAAAGAACAATAGGAAAAAATGTTGGGGGCTAACACTTCTTAGACCTATCTCTAACAAATCTCTTCTTTGGGGCCTATCGTCTTTTCCTCTCAGACAAATCTGGTGTCATGGTTTCTAGGCCCACAGGGACTTCTACAACACAGAACTTCTTGTCTTTTCCTGCTGCTGATTTAAAATTCTGCTTTCTTGAGTCTGCCAAACAGTCAGTTACCACCTGTTTTAATCAGCTTTGTGTTGCCTTGACCAAAAGACCCAGTGAGAACAACTTAGAGGAGGAAAAGTTTATTTTGGCTCAGTTTCAGAGGTTCAGTCCATGGTGGGCCAAGTCCATTGCTCTGGGCCCCGGGTGAGGCAGAACATCATGGCAGGTGGGCATGGCGGAGAAAAGCCTTTCAAGTCATGAGAGCCAGGAAGCAGAGAGAGCACTCTGCTCACCAAAATATAAAACCTAAATGCAGGATTGTAGTGACCTACTTCCTCCAGTCATACCCTACCTGCCCGTAGTTACCACCCAGTTAATCCATTCAAGTGGATTAATCCACAGATTAGGTTTCTGCTCTCATAACCCAATATTCCACCTCTGAATGTCTACTTCACACAAAAGACTCTTGGGGGACACCTCATATCTAAGCCATAACACCACCCATCCCTCTACTTCCTGCCAACCTTTTAGCTTGTCATCTCCTTTCCTATTTTCCATTGTGACTTAATGCCTTGAAAAATCCTTTACTTGGGAGTTAATAGAGTTTGGGAGGGAGTAGAACTAAATGTGAGTGTTTAGTTCACCATTTTAAATCAGAAGAGCCTTCAAACTTATTTCCTCCTCTCTAGTCTCTGAATTGGGTTAAGAGAAGTAGAGAATTACATGAATTTTGGCATCCACAGCCCAATGATTCCCCCTTAGAAATAGCTGCAGTTAACTTAGATTAAAAATCTTCTTCCCTCTGTGTTGCATACTGACATGATCCAATTCTGTTTCTGCTTACCATAAGATGAGCAGGGATGTATTTAGATCTCAGAAAGGGAAATGGAGATTAGATAATAGCAGAAATCTCCTGACTGTGTGGGATGTTGAAATGTGCTATCGGGGGAATCCACCGCAGCTTGCGAGTAGCTGAATTGACAAAGAGCTAGGAGCAGAAGCATAGTTCTTAACTTGGCTGGCATTGCCTTTGTAAGGCACAGCAATTAGTGCAGGAAAAAGCACACTCTTCTCTTTGCCTGGATTAAGATAGAGCTGCAATTTTAAGCAGATGCGATGCTCTCATTGATGTGTGTTTGGATATTGCAGAGCTGTCCCTGAGATCATGTCACTTCCATCCAAGTGCTTGGGCTTTGTTTCTGAGAGTGGTAGGTATAGCTGCTACCAGATGGGCAGGGTAGCTCAGTGAGGACTGTGGAGGGGAGGGGGCTCTGCCACCCAGGGTGACAAACACCTGCCTGTTCACAATATATCTTCCTACTTTTTGTTGGAAAAATGATAGCTGGTGACCCCTCTACTTTTTACAAAGTCATTTATTTTTCTTCTCTGTTGTTAACCTTTATTTTATTTATGATACAATATTTTGGGGGTAATTTTTTTTTAATGGCAAGGGTGAGGATGTTGGGATGGACAGGAAAGCATTTTGTTTTTTTTAAGGAGAAAATTACAAATTCCTCTGGGGATTCCTCTTAGGTATTTGTGTGATTTTGCAAATTGTGAGGCCAGTGGCCTTCAGGGGAGAAGCCATCCTTGCCATGCATGAAATTGGATTGGATTATGTTTAACTACTAAGTCAAACTCATGAAAACAAAATTGTCATTTACTACTTTGCACTGAAAACTTGATGACTTCTTGCTTTTCCTGAGTTTTGAATTTGGAATACAGCCTTGATATAATGTTTATTTATTTCTCCAGTATTTTCTAATCCCACATTTCTAGCAGCATTTTTGCTCAGAAGTGTAGAAGGCATGTTTTAGAGTGAAACAGTCCTGGGTGCAAATGTGTGCAGCTTTGATTAAGCTAGTTAATTTCTCTAATTCTCACCCCCCTTATTTGTAAAATAAGATGTGTTAGTATTCCTCTTGGGGTCACTATGAGGATTAAATGAGCAAATATGAGTGAACTACTCAGCATGTCCCAACACAAGACAGCTGCCGTCATTAGCATTCAAATAAACGGGCTCTCAGAGGGAGGAAAGGTAGGAAGAGGCACTTGAGAAGAGGCTTGGGAGTGAGCAAAGATGAGGCTCAGCCTTCTCCTGTGGAATCCTGTTTAACACCTGTGTGAACTTGGTTCCATGGCACAGATGAGCACATGAATTCTGCTTTGTGACATGGCCTTTAGTTTCCCCCTAGAGTTTGTCTTATCACTCCACCAACCATCCTTGTCAGACCCCAGGACGAAGCTCAGTAAAGTATCACAAAGGACTTCCAAGTCCCATTCACAAGAGCGTGTCTTCCTTGCCCTGTCCACACTACACAGGCAGGAAACACTGTTACTATGGAGAACCCCAGGAGAACACAGAAAGTTCTGAATATATCATTTTAACTAAAATGTCTTAAAAGTCCAAAATATTCACAAGAGGAGTTGTACAAGTTAGTAATTTATGCACATGGAAAATTATCAGTATTCCAAACCTTCTAGCTAATATGCTTTCAAATCTGGAGAGAGTAGTTAAAAAAAAAAAAAAAAGCAAAATTGAGCTAGAAAAAGAAAAGCCTTCAAAGGATCTGTGATTCAGAACTGGGTTCCTAGCATTAAAAAAAAAAATGCAAAATTGACTGAAGAAAATAGTACTTAGTAAGTGAAGCCTTTTCCTTATATATAAAATCAAATGCATTTCATATAGAAGCAGGAACCTTTTAAATAAATGCAATGAAGCTTCCTTTAAGCATTTACTCCAGGGACTGACAAAAATCAATTAGTTACTCAAGGTAGATCTTTAATAAAAGATTGAATCAAAATGGTATTGAAAACTGCATCCATGCCATAAAGAAGTGGCCCCTTAAGGGGGATGATAACTCACCATGCAGCATCTTCAGGACAGGTTCCATCATCTATTCTAAAACAGAAGATTTGATTGAGGCTTGCCACATTGAATACCAAAGTCTATTCTTTTATCTGTTTACTTCTTAAAGATCAGATTCTTTATCTTAAATAACCGAGAGAGGGAAGAGTATTTCCAAGCCTCATAATAACAAGAGTGAGTATATTTATGTGTAACTCTCAGGAGAACTCCACTTGGCAGATACAGCCTAATTAATCTTTACAGTTCATTTGTAAGGAGAACACAGTTTTAATGTGCCCCAATCTGTACATCTAATAATGGAGGAACATAGAAGATAAATTGTGTTTGCCCTGAATGACTGTTTTAAAAGAGTTCTCTATGGTCACATAATGAAGCCTATTCTAGGGTTTTTGCACAGAGGATTGGACTCAGCTTGCTAGGTGAGATTCCTGGGAGGCCTTTTAATCAGGGAAAATCTGTTAGAAATGTTCAGGTAGTCCCAGGTCTTGAAGGAGCAACATAGTCTTCTCTATGCTTTGGAGATCTGCAAGGGCCCGCTCTATCTTCTAAATTCCAGGGACTGGGTAGGTTGGAGATACTGTATACTAGAAAGGTACATGGTGGAAATTTCTATCAAAGGGGAAAGAAGGACTGAAACTCAGTTGTGCCTCACCCAGACACCATGGATGGGGCGTATTACGAGTAAAAGTGATGTGGTGGTGATGTCCATGATGCTAACAGTGTCAGTGATGACTTTCTTCCATTGAGTGTTGCTCCAGAAGGACCAGAGCCAAGGGCTCTATTTGCTGTATCTTCTTTAATCAATACAATACTAAATATTTTTATACTCTGTGTACAGAGGAGGAAGTAAAGTCTCTGGCTTTTTTTTTTTTTTTTTTTTTTAGTTGTCAATGGACTTCACTTATATATGGTGCTGAGAATTGAACCCAGTGCCTCACACATGCTAGGCAAATGCTCTACCACTGAGCCACGACCCCAGCCCAAGTCTCTGGCTTGTGTTAGATGAGAAATCAGAGCTCCGCACAAGGAGTTGTCCTTTTCTAATGCAAGAGGCAGTGATTGACTTTGCAATGCTTCTTTAACCCTTTTACAATCTAGTCCAATTTTTAAAAAATAAATTATTTTATTTATTGCAGATACTCAAATGTCAGACAAATTGCTTAGTAAAGACATTTGTATGTATTTAGTAGGTAATTAGAAATTATAGTTTAGTCTGAACATTCTCAATGTTATCTAAAAACTGTATAAAATATCTAGATTTTTCTCATGTAGTCTATATATTAATAGACATGGGTTAATAAATTGAAGTATAGAAATGCTTAAGTGAACCTACCATGACACATTGATAAGAATATTTATAATTGTACTAGTTATAAATAGGTATCTCTAAAATATTTGAGTCTTTAAATGTAATTCAAATATTCAAAGTTTTGTTATTAAATACCTTCAATATATGTAAAAGTACATTTCCTATATCCTCTTTTGATAACTTCTGAATTAATGAAGATTTTCTGTGCATTTTTCCCATTCTAGTACTTAATAGCAGTAGTTGTACTTGAAGCTGAGGGTGAAAATAGAAGGTATCAATAAGCATATGAATTGTAAGTTTTGATTAACTTACATTAATTCAGTTCATTATTTAAATTTCAGTATATACTTTTTTGGTTATAAAATACTTAGTAGAGAAAATTTGGAAATGTATCAAGAAGAGCAAAAATATCTATAATTCTTTAGATATGAAGCTAATTGGGATTGCTGTTTTATGATTCAAAGGCTTCTCTGGGGGAAGCGGTGGCAGGAATTGGACTGGGTACTGAGCATTGAGAATGGAAATGGCCTGGTTCCATTCTAGATGGGTCTACAAACTCAAATGCTTTTGGGGAAAGCCATGCTGCATGACTGTGCTGAATCTGAAAGGATCTGAGGCTGATTGGAGAGGACATATCTCATCTAAATTAAAATAAATAGCAGCAGCAACAAAAATCCCTGCTGCATAAGCAGAACTCCTCTCTGGACTGGATTAGGCCTGGTCATTATTTGAAACTTATGGACTAGATACATTCTAATTTGTTGACTAATAAGATGCTTTTTCTGATTTTTCATGTTAAAATGAAGGCAAAGTATCTGTACCTCTCTGATATGAAGGCCTTGATATAGAAGCTTAGGAACTGCCGATGGCCATGACCTCCAGCTTTGAAGGCTGTCAGTGTAGTGAGAGTGGGGAAGTCTCGTGGAGCAGTAGAGACAGGAGCATGCGTGAGTGAGGGTCCAGATGGCGTTCATATCCCTGGCTCCAGCTGTCACTAAGGCCCTATGTACATTTCCCACAATTTGGTTGTTTAGCTGTTTCTTCAATAAAGAGAAAAATATCCTCTAGAATATCTTTCTGAGACATTTCTCCTCCTTTGGCCAAAATTAGTGGAAGCTGTGTTTCAATCACTTGCAACTAAAAGTGACCTAACTTATGCAGAGGGCTGCCTGTGAGGTCAATAGGAGATGAGGGAGTTTGGGGAGATATCTACAGAGTACAGGGCCTGATGTGGCCATCCATATTCATAATTTTAAAGGTAGAGAGGTGGGGTCTCAGAAACAAACAATGAAGGTCAACATTAGAAGCCAAAAAAAGACTATAGGCATCGGGGAAAAACTGACATGAGAAATAAGTTCCTATTTGGAACTCAATCTGTAATTAATGAGCCCTTTTCAGAAAGTTGTTGGAAACAAAAGATGGTGGGCCGGAACAGCTCTCAGGAGGAGGGGACAAAGCTAGAGACACCAGAATATCCTATAAAGTGGACTCACTTTCGTAGATTGCCCACAGAACTCACTCTGGCTTTTTTGGGTTCCTGTTCCCTCACTGGAGGTGGAGAAGGGACTGTACTGGATTCATCTTAAAATGGACCTGAACACTAAGGGTATATCTACCTTGTTTTTTTTTTTGTTTGTTTGTTTGTTTGTTTTAAGTTCTAATCAGTTATACATGACAGCAGAAAGCTTTTCTATTCATTGTACACAATGGAGTAGAGTTTTTCACTTCTCTGGTTGTACATGAAGTAGAGTCACACCATTTGTGGAATCATACATGTACCTAGGGTAATGATGTCCATCTCGTTCCACCAACTTTGTTACCCCCATACCCCTTCCCCTTTTGCCCCATCCAAAGTTCCTCCACTCATCCCATGGACCCCTATTACGGATTAGCATCCACTTATCAGAGAAAATACTCAATGAGGGAAACTTTCAGTCTGTCCTCATTAAGTTTAGTTGTTTCTTGCAGATGCCTTTCATCAGATTGAGAATGTCTCCTTCTATTTCTAGTTTGTTGAGTGTTCTTATCATGAAAAAGTATTTGAATTTGTGAAAAGCTGATCCTGTAGCTTTATCTTTCAATCTGTCAATATGGTCTAGTATGTTAATTTGCCTACTGTTTCTAAGGTAGATAATAACCTCCTGAATGTGAGCACATGTACCTTTGTGGATTTGATTATGTCATAACCTAAGTCCCCTGGAAGCAGATATTAAGGGAGAATCTGGGGTATTACAGGCTGATTAGGGGATCAACACCTGTAGGAGAGGAGGGAGAAGAAAGAGTGGGCACAGGAAGAGGTTGAACTGCAAAACGCATCTGAAGAATTCTCAGCCTTTCTGGCAGGGAGTTCTGGAATAGATATTTCCATAGGAGGGGCCCTGTGGCAGGCAGAATGACTAGGCCCTTTCCCCAGCCTGCTCAATGGCCAGGTGTGGGCTTCTCCATGAAGGATGTGCCTAAGGGCTGAGCAGCTATCTGCAGCTAAAGCAGCTCAAAGGCACTGACATTTAGAGGCTGCATGCAGATAATTTGGGTGTGTAAGTCCTGCCTGGAAGGATGATCTGGGCGCCTCATAAGTCTGTCAATCATATCACCACTCACAGACATCTGAGATTCTGATCCAGGGTTTGTTGCAAGTATCAAAGGTTTGAGTCATAGAGAACAGAAGTACATGGATAACCTCCTTTGGTCACAGGCATGCATAGCAGACTGGTAGCCACAAATCCAGAAGCAGGTCACCACAGTCCTGGACATTTCTTAGCAACAAAAATAGTCTATACTCACAATATCCTGAGATTCTGCTGACCAATCTAAACTTTATCTCATGAGAAGCAGGGCTTCCCCATATCAAAGATTATAGGTTCCTATTATTGTTGATGACAGATAATACTTATAAATCTAGGAAGTGAACTATTACTAATGTGATGCTCCCTTCATTTAAGAAAGGAAATTTTTAAATTGAAAATGTACTTTAACATGTCTGTTTTCTTTGACATTTATTTATTCTGCAGTCCTTTCTCACCCTGGTCTTAATTTTCTTATTTCTTTAATTATATATATTCTCCATATATATAATTGAGAGACCCACAGAAACTGTGAGGAAAAAAAGAAAAAGAATTTAAAGTCACATCCTTTTTCTAGCAAAAGAAGTATTTATAATTCTAGGATAAACACCCAGCTTACTGTGGGTTTAGCTTTTTTTACTCTGACTTTGCTGTACTAGTCTCACTTTAGTGGCCTTCTAAAACTCACATAGACTGGGTTGAATTTATTTGTTCTTTGTTCTCAGAAAATGGGGTATAATGAACAGAAAGACACATTAACACTAATGTCAAGTGTTGGTATATTTTATGTAAATGATTCTCTAAGGCCTGACTAGATTATCTGGGAAGTGGGGAGGGAGAAATTAACTCAGTGTTCCTAAACATTGGCCCTAATCTGTTCTGAAAGTGAAATTAACTATAGGTATTATTGTCTTCAGAATTGTCTAGTTATTGTTCTTTGAGGCTAATGATTCTTTCCTGTATGAAATAACCAATCTTTAATCTGAAATTTGACTCATCAGTAATAGGTGTCTGATTCATCTCTGATTCTGATACCCAATGAGGATGACTAATTGAATTTAGAGATAGCAAGGAACTTAAGAAATTTCTGCAAGAATACACAAGTGTATCCAGTTAAAGAGGGTGACTTTGAGGATCAATAAGAGTCCATAAGATCTACTCAGTGAATTCCCAACTATGGGTGATGATGGCCATATTAATTTACTTGATTGTAATACTTATTTCATTATGTGTGTATCTATCAAAACATCATGTTAAATATTTACAATAAAATAGGTATAAATAAATACTAAACATTTTTAAACTAAATTCTCAAAAGATATGCTAGTAAAACTAGTTTGTTTTGCAAATGAAATGACCACATTGATAGAATAAAAGTTGAAAAAAATCACTTAAATATCCTTACTTTGTGTTTTCTTCTTTTAAAGAAAATACAACATTTGTTCTATAACTTTGAGCAACTGCTAATTGTATCAGACCATCTTAAGTAATGAGCAATACGATTTTCCATTGTTGAGTTCTATATAAGCAAAAAGACATTTTTCATTGTGCTTACCCTGTGAAATGCTTAGAGGAAATTACCACAAGTATTACAATGGGAAATGGTTGGCAATGATATTTCAGCTGTCATTTATCTTATAGTAATCAAACATTTTTAACCTGCTTAGCCTTTTATTATTTCCTTTCTTGAAGTTTTCTTTATACTGAAATTATAACTTTTGCACGGAAGTCATAGTATGAGCACAAAAGAGCTGCTCAGACTGGTTGTGCTGGATTATTGATCCCTGAATGTGAGTACTCAGTTGATGATGCAAATATTTTGACACCTTGCAGCAATTCCAAATGGTGAACATTTAAAACATACAGATATCTGCTTTTCCTGGCAAGCTGGTGTGCATTTCGGATTCCTAATGAACTAATTCTAGGAGACAAGGCAACATTTATTGATTATTTAGAATTTTCCAGGCATTGTTAATATGCATGATATCCCTTATCTCATTCCATCCTCAAAACTCCCAATGTGATGATATGAGGAGTAGGCACTTTGGAAGGTTATTAGAATTTGGGAGTCATGAGAATGGAGTTCCCATAATAGGGTTAGTGTTCTTAAAAGAAGAGAAAAAAACAAAACCAAGTTCTCTCTTCTTGCTATGTGAATATACTGTGAGAGGCAGCCATCTGTGAACCAGGAAGGGGGCTCTTACCACACCTGTACCCGAGAACACCTTAATCTTGGACTTCCAACCTTCCAAAACTGTGAGAAATAAGTAGCTATTGTTTAATTCACCCAGTCTATGGGATTTTGCTATGGCAGCTTGAGCTAAGACACACCTTCATCTGCTTTCTCAGTTAAACTCTCTTGTTATATATTCTGCAAAAACACATGTACAAGAACAGAGAGATGTTCAACTGTTTGTATTTAAGCATTCATTCGAGAGAATATTTAATTTATGTTTCTCTTCCTAATAGCCTCAGTACTGTGAAAATAGGAAGGACCTATTTTGACTCATGGTGTCTCATTCAGCCACAAATAAATATTTGTTGGATGAAAACAATAAAAGAATGAATGAACAAAAAAATGAATGAATCCCTCTCCTTTCATCCTCTGAGTTTTGCTGTCATTCCCCTTTCCTCTACTTTTCACTGAGTTTTCAGTCATCTTGCCTGCTAGGGAAATTTGTAATACATACATACACAGAACGTTTCTTTGCCTGCAATAGATTAGCTGTGGTGAGAATCCTGAGACCACCTGGGCAATCTCCATGCTAGGCAGAAGTTCATTTGCCACCCCTGAGGCTTGCATGAGTAACTCCTTAAGAACATTTCGGGTGCTGGTAGCTCATGATATGTCAATTCATTACATTTTCTGATAGTTCTGATGGTTCTTCCCTTCTTCTATTTTCTTTTTCCTTCTCTGCTTTTCTAGCTTCCCTTTCCCCCCTCATCCTTTTCTCTCCCTCCTCCCTGCTGTTTCCCCACTTAGTTCCCCAAAGACAATAAAGCAACTAGATGATTTCTAGTTCCCATTTTCCTCTTAAAGAGCAGACCTGCCCTGATCATGGAGCACAGGGAAGGAAGGAGAGAGGGAAATCACCAGCTTTGAATGATTTTCCAACTTGGTAAGAATGACAATTGTGCTTTCATCCAAATCATAGACAAAAATGTTGACCAGGTTGAGCCAAGTACAGGAGCCTGGGAATTCTCCTAAAACATCCCTCCAAGTTGACCCTAAAGCATTAATCAACATTCTCAGTTATTACCATGCCACCATCAAGCCCATGAGACAAATGTGAATGATAATGAATCACTGGGGAATCTTGAAAGCTAGATTTAATATTTCAGAGAAATCCATTCATTCATCTATTCACTCAATTGTAGCCCTGACATTTTTAACTGAATATTTTGGTCATGGCATCTATAATAGAGCTTTGAAATTTTGGAATGTCAACCCTGTGCCCACACAGAAGTCATGTAATTAGCTTCCTGTCTATTTTTATTCAACCGGCAAACATTTCATAGCCACTGACCAATTTTGTATTTGACCCTGGGTCCTTTTGCTTTAACTTTAGGATTTCCGTTCATCCACTCAAGTGACATGTAAGTGCATCACCATGGCAGCTGCTTCCATCTTTGTTTAAATGAAGTGCAGATTGTGATTCTCTCTTCTCATTAGAGTAACTGTCTACTTTATCACCCTAGTAGCAAAGCTCCAAAATGCATGACTGGTCAGGTATCTGTGGAGGAAATGCTGCTTGTGTTCTTGGATCCTTTCCCAAGGGTGCAGATCATTGTTCCCAGCTCCACTGCAATATTTAATTAAAACTTGCAGTTTTCCTGAAAGTGTGATACGATACCCCCTGCCCTCAATCTTTCGTTCACATCATCACCAAATCCTTTCATTTCTCTTTACTCCCATCTCTCTCTTTTCAGTTCTTTCTTTATCCAGGCCATTAATATCTTCCATCAGAACTGCAGCAGAATGTTCTAGCAGGCTCCCTTCTTCTTGCCTTGCCTCCCTCCAGATATTGTTCACATCATTGCCATAGTGATATTCCTAAAAGAATAAGTACTCTCCTGCTTAAAGACCTTCAGTGGCTCCCTATTACCTATAGGGCTTGGATCCGATCTCCTATCAAGACCTTGAAGGCCCTCTGTATTGTGGCTCCAGCCTTCTTCTTCAACATTGCTTCCCCATTCTCTGTATCTGGTCTTCTGCTCCCTATTTCTCTGAATGTGTCACCTTGCTGTGCCTTTGAATTTGCTAGTATGCTCTCCAAATACCCCCACTTTCTCCCTTTTTTTCCTGAATAACCAAGAATTTGCTCAAGCATATCAGTGAAGTTCTGTAGGACAAAACCATCTCACCAAACCCAGGCAGCTTTGGCCATTCTTTCCCTTATCTTTTTTTTTTTTTTTTTTTTTAAATCAGGTTAAGTTAATGGCTTATTGATCCCTTGAGGCTAGGGGCAATGTCTTTTCTGTGGTCCCAACAAAAACAACAAAAAACATATCAGCTACACATTACATAATAGTTGAAGTAATTAATTCACAAATACAGTCATACTAGAAAATGATTATATGATAGCTGAGTGTGGTAGTTCATGTCTATAATCCCAGAAACTCCAGAGTCTGAGACAGGAGGATATTTAGTTGGAGGCCAGCTTCAGCACCTTAGGGAGACCTTCAGTAACTTAGCAAGAACCCATCTCAAAAAATAAAAATAAAAAGGGATGAGGATGTAGCTCAGTAGTAAAGTATCTCTGGATTTAATCCCCAGTACCACAAAAATAAAATGCTTATATGGTCCTTGGTCTGTGTCAGGTACCAGTCTAAGTATTCTATATTGCCTCATTCGTAGAGTGAATGCATATAGCCAGGGGACTGTTTTGGTCAATAGGCACTGAATTGTGGCTTAAATGTCACAGAAATGTGAAACCCACTTTGGCAGCCACTCTGTCACCATCCCCTAGCCCCATTCCTTTGCTTTTACCTTTACCCACTCATTCATGGCCTCCTACAGGCTTCCATCTACCTCATAAACCTACCACTCTAGGGAGAAGAGTCTCCACCTTCTCCCTAGAGTGCTAGTGTCATTCTGAGACATGCTCATGTCACCCTGAGCCCATCCAGCTGTGTTGTCAGTGGCTTTATAGTTAATCTGACCCAGAGCGAACTGTCTCAACAGCAACCATTTAGTCAGTGTTTATTGAGTTCTCTTTTTTATAGCTTTGAAATTGTCCATACTGGAACCATCCATTTGTGTTCAGTTTTCTAAGCTCAATATCATCCCTTCTTTTATCTTCATATGCCTCAATGAATAGAATGGGATTTCTTATTTAGTCTCTATTCCAAGATTTTATTTCAGCAAATCTTGAGGTAATTGGTCTTCTGTGCATCCCCCACACCTACTGTCTCTAGGCTCTTTCTGGGGAATTCCCTAATACCTACAGATAGATTCCTAGTGGCTGATTATTTTGCTTGACTGCTGGACTTCTGAGCATTGTCCCAACCATACTTTGGAGGTCCCTTCTGGATCTTTCTTGAGACTGTGATGGGTTTCTCTGTATGAGTGGAGCTTACCTTACCTGCATGTATCATGACAATTTCAATGTGAGAAAGCATAATTATTGCTCTCATTGGGCTTATAAAGCTAACTTTCCTCGATCATCATATACTATGTGCCATACGTAATAGCTTCACATAAAAGCAGCTGAATAAACATCATTATCTATTCTACAGATGAGAACTATACCACTGTAATATTAAATGGTTTTCTCAAGTTCATGTAGTCAGTAAGTAGTAGAGCTTTGATTTAAATTGATATCAGACTGATTCCAAACACCAAGCTCCTTTTCTGCAAATTGGTAGAGGAATTACTTGGGACAAGCAAAGATATATTTCTGGGCCATAAAGGATGTTGGGCTTGTATTAAATGCTCAATCAATACTCCTTGCTTTAGATATTGACTCAGTATCACTGCACAAGCCTGTCTTATTGATTATAGTCAAGGCAACTGCAAAATCATGAAGTAGAACCAATCAAAAGTTTCCTTGAAATGAATGGACATGGAATGCCTGGTAGTTTATGACTGTGATTTACCAAAGATGACAGAGGATGTGGTTAAAAGCACAAACTCAGCAGAAGGTATACACTGGCTGGAACAATGATCAGGATGATGAGGGTATTTGGGTGTGGTGAACTGGTATAAATTCTGTGCCTGCACAAGTAGGCTTGGTCTACCTTGAATGTTACAACAAGCAAGATGGCAGCAGGTATGCCAGCACATTCTGCAAAGGCAGCAACATGCCAAGAGCAGCACTAGAGAAGCTGGGTACCATAGAAGACCAAGTTGGCTTTGCTGGAGAATACCATTATCAAGTTGGGAAGTGGCCAGAACAGTACTGCCCCTTGATAATCTTCAGCATGGGTTGATGTTATGGTTTAGATATTAGGTGACTCCTGAAAGCTCATGT
Source organism: Geosciurus inauris (assembly GCA_004024805.1). Lineage (NCBI taxonomy): Eukaryota > Metazoa > Chordata > Mammalia > Rodentia > Sciuridae > Geosciurus > Geosciurus inauris. The sequence goes on from PVHX01003801.1 coordinate 37,277, forward strand.
GTAAGGCAATGCAAGAAAGTTCATAGGTGAGATGACTGGGTTATGAGAGTTTTAAACTAATCAAGACATTGATCCTCTGATAGGGATTAACTGGGTGGTAAAAGTAGGCGGGTAGGGTGTGGCTAGAGGAGATGGGTCATGGGGAGACCCAAATTCCTCCTCTACAATTGTTCTTGTCTTTTGGTCACAGCAGTGACAAACTGACTAAAACAGTTGGTTAGCATAATGGTTGTAGAATGGCAGTGTAGGAATAAGTGAGCGTATAATGGAACAACCCTGTGGAAATGAGGAAGGGTAACATAAATAGACAGATAAGATATCAGAATGGGTTTGTGAAACATTTGTATGAACATGTGTATCATCTGAGAAAGGGTAGGAAATACCTCAATAAGCACACAAATGTCAAGGGTAAAAGTGACTAGATACCATGTACAAGACTGAAGTAAGCATTGTTAATAACACAGTGAACATCTGCATCATTTCCTTGTACTTGTGCACTATCTAGTGAGGGTTTGTGATATCTCAGGTATAATATCTGAATAAGTACATGACTGGAGCCAGGCATGGTGGCACACACCTATATTCCCAATGGTTAGGGAGACTGAGGCAGGAGGATCACAAGTTCAAAGCCAAAGCTAAGCGAGGCCCTAAGCAACTTAGTGAAACCTTGTCTTAAAATGAGTACCAAATAAATAAATAAATAAAAGGCTCAGCACTGTGCACTGACTATCAGTGTATATTTTTGGGTTGTTTACTAAATGAATATGAGTTTTAAAAGTCAACATGTAGCATTTCATTGAACATGTCCTTACCTACATGAGTAGAGACATAATCTAAGCAATCACGGAGAATATCTGAACAAGGGTATATAGCATCTATGTGGGTGGGTCTTAAGCTTGAGCTTGCAGCAGAATTACATGTAGGACTTGTTAAAGCACAATTTGCCGAGACTTCGCCCCCAGAGTGTCTTATTCAGTGAGTTGGGGGTCAGGCTCAAAATTTGCATGTGTAACAATTTTCTAGGTGATACTGCTGCTGCTGGTCCAAGAACTACATTTTGAGAACCACTGTTCTAAGTACATGTCACACTTTTATGTGATGTCTAAGTGAGCTGATGAACATCCAAATGAATATAAGTCAGATCTAAGTGAACTCACATGACATTGAAGGGACATATAATCTGCACAAGCATTGTGCCTTCTGTACAATTACATATTACAAGTATATGTCACATTTGAATTACATGTATAGAATGTATTTGAACCTGTTATATGTCAGTGTGTTTGTAAAACATATGAAGAGCATGTGCACAATCTGAGGTGTGTAGAATATTTGAATGAGAGCTAGTGCCATTGAGTAGGTTGACATCTAGAAGATATCTGTGTACCTAACACCAAAAAGCACTCATTGTCTATAAGATTAGACACATATACAAATTATTACCATAGAGTGTGGGAGCCGCAGCAACGGGTATCCAGGGAACGAAGATGCACCAGAAACAGTAGCTATGTGAGGAGCAGAAGCCACCCAGAGAAGGATGTGGAGGTGGAGGCAATGACATGTGAGGTCTGATTTAAAAGCTGATTAGGAATTCTTCAGGATGACAGCAAAAGGTAAGTGGGGGAGGCATTTCTGTAAGATGGCCCAGGATAGGCAGAGGCATTAAACATAAAATGACTTGGTAAGAATGGGAAATCTCTTATAGTTTGGGATTTCTAGAATGTTAATATGAGGTGGGATCAGGAGACTAAAGCTAGAGTGTTCATAAAGAATCAGCCCATGTAGGTAGGCATGGAGGTTCTCTTTGGGCCATGATACAGAACATGAGTGGTTTTTTTTCTTCCCTAATAAGTGATAGAAAATCAACAAATGATTTTCAACTAGAAAGTAATGTAATAGGTTTGTTTTTAGAAATATCACTGTGGAGGCTGAGCAGAAATCTACTGCAACATCTCTTTACCCCAGTTGATGAGGTCTTACATGATGACAGAAACATTGGAAAGTATGGGACAAAATAAGGAGGTGTTTTAGGAGGTAAAAATGCAGAGGACTTGTAAATCTGTGCACCGGTGACTCATGAGCATCAAGTAGGAGTGGGAGAGACAAGGGTGGAGGGAGGAAGGGTTGGGAAGGATGAGATTGGTATTAGACAGTCAAGTTAGGCACTTCTGTGGCATTCAGAAGGGAATACTTGGGTCTAGAACCCTGAGGATAGTTCCAGCCAAAGATAGAAATTCAGGAATACTTCCTCAGTGATGACTAAACTGATTGGTGAGGTGAATGCAGAACAAAGAGGACTAAGATGGGAACTGTAGGGGTCATCAACATTTGAAGGATGGCAACATAAGACACTCAGCAAAGGCAAATGAAGTGGAACCATCAAAAGGTTTAGGGATGCAGATGTCTGTGGTCTCATGTAACACCATGTTCCTTTAAAAGTAGGGAAAGTCACTTAATTCAGATAATTGATAGATGGTTCTGGATAGTGTGTGGTTTCAAGAGGAACCACGAGGGAACAAGGAGTTCTGAGGTGCATCCTGGCCATGCCACTGGGTACTTCTGTGGCCTTGGTTCATTAATTTGAGTCTTCTAGGTCGCAATTTCCAAATATGAAAAAGAGGAAGGCCATCTTGAATATAAGAAGAAGGGCTTGGTCATTTCCTGTCTGCTTGTGGATGAGTGTTTGAGCCTGGCTTATTGCAGGGGCCAGCTCTGAAGGTGCTCTGTCCTAGGTTCTAAGCCCCATGTTATCCTTTACTAGTTCTTTGACCCTGAGAAAGTTATTTAATTTCTTTAAACCTCCTGTAAATAAGTGTAATAGATTTGTGGAGTGTGTGTATGTGTATGTGTGTGTGGGTGTGTGTATTTTAAGAGATAAGCCCAAAGTATTTAATATAGGGCCTGGTCCAGAGTAAATGTTAAACAAACAAACAAACAAACAAATCCAGCAACAGTCAGAACAAAGCCCTGTGAAAACTGTGATGATGAAGGAAGTTGAATTAAATCACCCCTAAATCCCTCCAAACTCAGCATCCTTTTTCTGTTTCCCTTTTATCTGTGATCTTGTGATGATCAGTAGATATTTATGTCCTAAATGTTGTCTAGGAAGAAGGATTTGTGTTTTTGATTCTGATATACACTGTGCAGTCAAGAGCAAGTAAGTGTAATGAAAAGAAGAAACATATAAAATGCAAATATAATTTAAAAATGTGGTTCATCAGCAAGTGCCCCTCCCCCTGCTCTCTCTTGAAGGCAGTGGAGCGGCCTGTGTGCGTGGAATCCAGAGTGAATCTTCCACTAATGACCCACAATAAATTGTTTCCTACACTCAGTCACTAGGACTGGTAATTATCTTTTTCTCTGCATATTACAGTAAAAATGAGACAGAGTTACAGATTTGGGTTGATTACATATCTAGTCAGAAGGACTGATTGCTTCCTTTGCAAGAGCTCATTGTAGGTATTGTTTCAAATGTGTAATGTGCAGAAATGTGAAATTGACCAAAAGTGGGTTATTCATATGATCCTTGGTTAATTGTAGGGCCCAGAAAACTGAAAAGATAAGAGGGTTTGGCTTAAAGTATGTCACACATGGAAAGTGAGAAGATGAGAAGATCTCACCTCTGTGGGTGACAGTGACTACTTTGCAATGCAAAACCATTCTCATCTCCATTTGCAAAGACAAGCTAATGAGACCAGGTGGATTAAAGTTTGGAGCTGGGAGAAAAATAAGAATTAGATTTTACTTTCTAATCACATTTTTTTATTATTTCTGTAAAAACCTAGTATTGTATTTTCCAGTTATTATTTGAGCTGCCTGCCTGTCTGTTTTCTACTCAGATTCCTTACAGTGTTTAACTCATTTCTTGAAATGAAACATTATTGCTATCAACCACTGAAAACACAAGATTACTGTGGGAAGTCTTTTGGAACACACGATTTTATATGCTAGCATTTAAGATTTTCAAAGACTTATTTTCTGATAATATAGGAGATAAACAAATATAGTTTGTCAGAAATCATTCATTCTTTGTTCTGTGCACACGTACTTGTTTAGTTGTGATTCCTCACATTTATTGAGTACTTCTAGCAGCCAGATGTTTTCCCAACTATTTTGTCATTTAATCCTCAGAATTAGGAACTCACAGTTAGGGTTATTAGGACACCTATAGAACTCTCAATTAGTAGCTCACTCCAAATCACATAGTTAAACAGTGGTAGGGTCAAATCTGAATGCAGTCTGCCTTGCTGCTTGGGTTTCACTGAGCTTGCTGCAGGAACTTTGTGCATTATTTTATGACATGTTGCTTTGTGTTATAATTTAGCTTATTATCAGTGGGTCTTGCCTTTGTTTTTTGGTATGATGGGGGAAGGTGGTGGCAGTCATGGAAGCCTTTGAGGATCTATCAAAGTTAGGATCTCAAGAAAAACATACCAGCATTAAGACTGGGTTTAATCACTGGCTCCAGTAATTACTTACATAACATCGTGTATTTTCCCCCATTAAAATAAAATCTAAGTGCCCTTGTAGTTTCCAGCCTTATGAGTTTACTCTTTTATTTAGTACTTCTTAAGGAAAATCCAGTTCCCTCTTGAAAATGTCTGAGTGTTTGCTATAAATGCTTCTGAATCTCTCTTACCATCTGTTAACCACTTATTCCAGCTGCAACTCCAGAACCAGCTTTGGACAGTGAGATCCAAGGATAACTTAAAGTAATTCAGAAGGAAACTAACAGTTGAGCATCACACCTTCCTGCTTTTCAAAATTTCTTATTGGACACTTCACCCAATATATAGTCAACCTGTTGAATAAACGGAATAAAGGACTGAATGAAAGGATAAATATAAAGATTCTTCAGATATTAATGGACCAGGTGGTTCAAATCTTTGCATAGAACTGTTATCTCCTAAGGACAAAGAAGTTTCTCTACATTGCTCATCATTCTACTTAGAAGCTGATACTTAAGACCTATTTGTTGAATAAATTGAAAGAATAAGTCCATGAATATAAGAAAGACTATTCTCTGTATACTACAGGGTAGATTTGTTCTTCTTGATTAAACTTCCTATAAAGCCACCTAGAAGCCCTTTAAGCATTTCCCAATACAAAAATAATATTGTCTTCCCAAAGAAAATTCTGCCATCACCTCTTTTTATTCATTTATAAGTTGGTACAATGCCTCATAATATTATGATGTTGTGAAGCTCATAAGAGAAGGTACTTTATAAGTGGTAAAAGATAATAGAGAAACTCAAAATCTGAAGAGATAATCATCTCATAGCTGCTCTAGACACCATTAATAATGGATAACATTTGTTTGCTGTCAGCTTCCAGAGTACTGCATCCTTCTCTTTTGGTTCATAATGTCAAAGAAGTTTCATAACTATAGGTTTATTGTACCTGTTTTCAAATTTGATATAAGTGGAATTATGCTATACATGTTCTTGAATTTGATTTCTTCTTAGTATTATGTTCCATATTGCTCTCTGTAGCCAAAACTTACCCATATTCAATATTATTTAGTATCCCATTGTTTCCATTTTCTTTGGCATTACAAATAATCTTCCCATGAAAATTCTTGCACTTGTGTTCTTATGTGAAAAAAAATGCAACTATATGTGTGTGTGTGTGTGTGTGTCTGAGGATTGAACCAAGGACCTTGTACAAGGTAGGCAAGCACTTAAGCACTTTATCACTGAGCTACATCCTTAGCCCAAGGGAAAATTTTCATTATTAATTCACATCTTCAGCTTTAATAGATAATGCCCAATGTTTTTTCACAATGGGTAAAATTAATTTACATACCAACTAGGAACATGGAAGTTTTCTGTTTCCTACAAGTCTTAGCCAGTAATTGACATTGTCAAACATTTTAGCATTTGCCAATCAAGTGGTTGTGAAATAGTATTGCATTATGGCTTTGTGTTTCCCTAATTACAAAAGAGAATGATTATTATTTAATTCATTCATATAATATTTTGTTTCCAGTGTGAAGTGCCCTGTCTACCTTTGCTTGTTTTCCTGCTTGATGTTTGGTCTTTTTTCTTATTTATTTGTTGATACTCTTTATATTTTATGGAACTGATAAATCATTAACTATATGTATGGCAAATATTTTCCTCCAACTTATATGTCAGTTTGTGTGTGTGTGTGTGTGTGTGTGTTAAATGTTGGAAGATTTCATTTTAATGTGATCAAATTTAATGACCTGTTTCAGTGATTAACATTTTTTGAGTCTTACTGAAGAAATCATTTCCTAACCAGATCTTAATGAAATACTCTCTTACATAGGCTGCTTTACATTTGTCTTTATCCAGAACTAGTTTTGGTATATAAATGAGCCAAATTTTATTATATTTTTTCTTTTGAATTACACAGCATCCCAAAGCCAGATTTTGTAAATGCTCATGGATATCATGACTGTGCCAGCTCAGTCATGCTTGGGCATTTGCATATTCCAGGTCTATGTTTCCAAGCAGCATTTTAGAAAGGGAAGCAGCATTGTCATAGCAGCCTTCACGTAGTAAGCACTTATCTTGGGCTAGGAACTGTGCTTAAAATTTTTTATGTACTATTTTATTTTACCCTCATAATCCTGTTGAGATTTTGTAGGTACTATTTATTTTATCCCCATTTACTGATGAGTAAACTGAGTCACATACATGAATTATGTAAATTACCTCTAAGTAATCAACTCTTTCTAGTAAGAGATAGAGGCAGGAAATAAACTCTGTTAAAGATGTATTTATTTCACAAGACATCATTTTGGCTTAAGCAACCACAATGTATCTTTAAAACCCTGTTTTTTTTTTAAATTGTAATCTTTTAAAGTTTATATCAAATGTGGGCTGAGTTGAGAAAATGGATAGAGCGCATGCCCTCCCCCTCTCTTCTGTGCTGTCTGCGAAATCCTTTATGGAGAACTTACAGAACTGACACCCTTAATAAGGATGAATGAATTCATTGAACTGTGTAAACAGAAACAGTTATCTGATGTAAATTAATGTGAGGAATGAAGCAAAACATTTATGATTAATCCTTGATATATTGAGTGTGTTTCTTAATGCCTGCATTAGGCTGATCCCATGGCTCATATAGTCTTCCTTATGTATCTGATCTGGGTCAAGATTAGAAATGGACTGACTAAAGTTAAATCATATTTGAAAACCTTACTGGATCAAAAAAGAGCTCCTTTTATTATTATAAAAATTCCCTCTGCAAAGGAAATGCTTGATTACTAGGAGTCTTTATTAATGGGAGGTCCTACCTTTTACAGAATGACGAAAGAGTGCAATATAAATAAATTTCAACAAATTAATACTTCTCTACACACATGATTTGTGCCTCTTGTTCAGTTATTAAGACTAATGAAATTTTTCTACTACCTTTCACACCCCTTACCCCACCCACAAAAACATAGAAATAAAATTAAATCTTCATTGCCCACTAAGGTGGAGATATGTAGTACATCTAATATGTAGAAATACACTTCTGTTAGAAGTGTAATAATCTTAAAATTATTAAAAACTTAGTTTATATTTTCTTTCTTTTCTGAAAAACTAGTCTGAAATTTGGGAAATGGAAATTTTCAAAAGACTAAATCTGAGAAAGAATTTCCTTGTTTTTGTTGTATTTTCCTTGTTTGGTCTTGCTGTTTCCTTTTTTCCTTCCATCCTGGCATCTTTTTCACATGGGAAGAGTCGTACATTTAGAACATAAAAGAGCTGAAGGAGACCTTAGACATCACCTAATTCTGAGATTTTCAAAGTGTAGTTCACAGGTTCACAAGGTCAAAGATATTTTCATAATAATACTAAGATGTTATCTGCCTTTCACTCTGATTCTCTCAGGGGGAGTGCAGTGAGATTACCAGAGGCTACAGGGCATGTGGGATCAGAGCAGAGTGAATGTGGAAGCAGACAGGAGGAACCAGCTGTCTTCTATTTACTAGACATGAAAAAGATTTGCAAAAGTTTTGGAATGCTACTCGTACAATTGTTTTCTGTTTTGGACAACATAGCTATTTCTAAAACATTTTTTATGTTAACATGCAATGGGTTTATTAATGTTCTTAAATGAATTAATAAGTATTTTTAAATTTACTAGTATTATATGTTAATACAGTAAAGATGAATTGATATAACCCAGGTAAACAAAAACTTTTTTCAGTCCTCAGTAATTTTTAAAGGTATAAAGGGGTCCTGATATCAAACAGTTTGAGACCATCTGATCTACTATAGTTAAGCACCATCGTTTTGCAAAAGGAAACTGAGAACTTCAACTTCCCAAGGTCATAGTTGGTGCATGTAGATCAGCATTTTACTATCATCTCTCTTTTGACATTGCTAATCATTTCTTGTCTAGATCTAATATTGTGAGGGTCTTAGAGAGCCAGGGCTATGCCATAGGGCTTTGCTTCTAGTTAAGACAAGCGTATATTCACAGAAAAGTTTTGGAATATACTTACTGAATAAGTATTATCATGATTAATTTAAAAATCCTTCTGGTATGTTCCTCAAGGGGTAAAGGTAGCAGGTTCATGCACAAAGCACTTGGTATTGATTTTTTTTTAGCATTTCCACAGAGAGATCAAGAATAATTTAGTAATTTGCAATCCCACTACCCAGAGACAATCATTGTTAACATTTTTGGGTGTATTCTTATTTTATTCTGTTTATAAAGTACGGTTTTGAGTATTTGAGTATTGCCTCATATTTTAATAATTAGAATTAGAATTAATTAACTGCATATAATATCTGCCACTGAGTGGTTTGTTCGAGACTCAGCCCTTTGACATTTTTTTTGGATTCCTGGCAAATACAAAAGAGCACACATATCATGCTTTGTCTCTGAGGGACTTTGCCTTGGGGTGGGAAAGGTGAGAAGATTTTATGTTCAGTCATTTTCCAGCAAAGTATACCAAACACATAAATAGTTTGGCAGTCTTCTAACAGTACTAAGTCAAAGCAATTCTTATTATTGTTTTAAGTTACTATCTATAAAAACAATATGCAAATTTGAAGTGAAGGATGTAAATCACAAAACAAATTGTAATCAACATATTAGTTACTTAATGTAATTGGAGCCAAGATTTCCCCAGGCTTCGGAATCATGTGATGATTCAGCTAGATTTTTAACTTTTGAGTTTCAAACCCAATGGTTTCACTCATAATTGAAGAAATACAAATGAAAATAACAAAAAATAGTACAATTTTAAATTAGTTCTATACTAATATATTGATGCAAATTTACAGAGCATACATATAAGAACGTTATATCACTGTAATAGCAAAAATGGAATGAAACCTACTATTCATCAATAATAGAACTTTTTTATAAGCTGGGATATATCCAAGCAACTAAATTTGATAAAATCATTAAAAAGAATGAGGGATAGATGTGCACACTGATATTGAACGCTCTCCAAGATATATTGCTAAGACATAGCCTGCCTGTTCATTTGTGCAGTTTTTAGAAGAGTAACTAAGAAATTGTTAACCGTGGTTACTTCAGAAGAGTAGACTATAGGTTGGGGTGGGGGAATAAGAGAAATTAGGCTTCTGCTTTTTGAGAAATTATGTTCATGTGTTATTTCTATAATTAAAAATGTTTTAATCAAAAGTCTTAAATGTGTACTTTTGTTTCAGCAATACAATGTTTTGGAATTCATCTTACGAAAATAATTAGCTGTGTATTTTAGTCAGTTTTTCATTGATGTTGACCAAAAGATCTGACAAGAACAATTTTAGAGGAGGAAAAGTTTATTTGGAGCTCATGGGTTCAGAGATCTCAGTCCATAGATGGCCAACTCCATTGCTCTGGACCCGAGCTGAGGCAGAACACCTGGGTGGAAGGGAATGGTAGAGGAAAGTAGCTCAGGACATAGCAGTCAGGAAGCAGAGAGAAAGAGAGAGAGAGAGCTCTACTCATCAGGGACATATATAAACCCTAAAGGCATACCCCCAGTGACCCACCTCCTCCAGCCACACCTGCCTATAGTTACCACCCAGTTAATCCATATCAGTGGATTAATCCACTGATCAGGTTCTACCTCTCACTTTAATAATGCCAACTCTGAAAATTCTTGCATTGTCTCACACATGAGCTTTTAGGGGACATCTTGTGTCTAATCCATAACAGTATGTATGCAAACAGTGCTTCTGTGATGTTCGTTTTGTATTATTAATTAGAATTAGGATCAGTGTAAGTGATCAATCAAAGAAGAGGGATTAAAAGAATTGTAGTTCATGATTAAAAATAACATTATAAAAGAATATTCGTGATATATTGTTAGATGATGGCCTTCAAAATATTAGTAGCTCAACTATCTGGAATGAGATATATGGAAACATGACAGTGGAGGATTAATGAGGGATTTTTATTTTCTCTTTTTTTAAAAGAAAAAAATGTGTATTTCCTAAGCAAGCTCCAAAGAACAGATTTTACTGCTGTTTTTTTTAAGTAATTTTCAAAAATAAAAATAAATGTAAGAAGATATTTCTGCCAAAGGTAAATTAATCTCCTCTTAGTGTCTTTAGAATATTCAATTCTACATTTTTGTAGCCCAATTCCATTTCATAGTTCAGTAAAATTAAGGCTTTGAGGATATGCAATAGAACTACTATATAACTGATGAACTCAAGACTATTTAGTAGTCAATTTGTGTAATAAAATTATCTTGCAAATTGTATGGTGAAATATTTGGGGGGCATTATTTTTCCATTGTACCTATATTTGCATGCCTAAACAATGTTAAACAATTCAATTCAATATGATTTGTCAATATGCTGTTGGCACTGACCTAGCATTCATAAGTAGGTTGTATTTATTTTGGCCAAATGAACAAACTATAAAGCACTGTTCTTAAGTCTGTGAAAATCTCAGACACCAGGTGATGAATCCTTAATGGCACAACTGTAAAAATTACATTATTAGCTGGGTGCAATGGTGCCCGCCTGTAATCCTAGCACTTTGTGAGGCTGAGACTGGAGAATTACAAGTTCAAAGCCAGCCTCAGCAAGGGCAAGGCACTAAGCAACTCAGTGAGACCCTGTATCTAAATAAAAAAAAAAAAATAGAGCTGGGGATGTGGCTCAGTGGTAGAGTGCCCCTGAGTTCAATTCCCGGTATCAAAAAAACAAAACAACAACAACAACAAAACCCCTACATTATTATTTTCTGAGTCTCTCTGACCACAGAGCAGAGAATGAATTTTTCTCTGCTGACCTAGTTGAACCATATAATGTTGAGGCACCCACCAGCATTTCCCTGTCCCCATATATACACCAGCGGTCATTTGATGATTGTACTTGGAGAAAATATAATTTGGCAGTCCCAAACAACCTACCTATGTATTAGCTTAGCATCTAGTTCATCACGCAGAAGCTCAAAAACATTCAGGGTTTGAAGACAACTTTTCATATACTGTCGTTTTTATGTTGTATTAGGAAGCATATGCATGTATGTATTTATATTTACATACACAGGCAACTGGTACTCTATTCATAGACATTAAAACACGAGTACAGAGAGAAATAAAATCCCTATCCACTTAGCATTGGGTTTATATTCTGATAGATGCAATTTGGGATTTTAGGAGCTTTACTGCAGTCCATCTAAAAATATCCCAGATCAACAACTTCAAATGCAAATAGTGCTGTTTATAAAAATTCGGTGCTGTAGCAGAGAAACTTTCTCCTGCATTTAATCATTGTTACCCTCTGGCGTGCAGAACCCATGAATTGTTCCTCAGTTACCCCAAGCAGTGCAGCGAGCAGCTTGACAGTTTCCGTATGGTGTTTTACACTGGGGGGGAAATGTGAGAATGAGGAATGCTGAGAGTGCAATTTTACTCCCCCAAACTGAGACAGGCAGCGGTGCTGGCAGCTAACTGTGGAACATCTGAGCAGGTGTGCTAAAACCTCATTTTTACACTGTCAGATGTCAGGGGGTGGTGTTCGTTGGGTGGTTTATCATTTATGTTCAAATAAACCAGCCAAAATAAGTCCATGTTGATTCACCGGGAATGAGGCAGAAACTGACCTGAGCATTCCAATATTAGCTTTGGGTATTTGGAAATTTGCAGGGCATGTTGTTTGAGATGTGCAAAGCAGATCCTTTCAGCCAGTATTTCACTTGCTCTTTTTTTGGGGGAGCTGAAAAATCCTGAGAGACATGCCTGAGTACTTGTTGACAATTATATGTGGCTGGAACCTCAACCATGGTTGTCTTGTTCTTTTAGCTATGGACACCGAAGTTCAGGAGGCAGCAAAATGGTCAGAGACTGGAGAGGAAGTGATGAAAAGAATTTGTCTCGTGCTGAATCCTTAAGTGTTTTAATTCTTCCTTACCCTGATTGGTGCTTTAGTAACCTCTACCGTAAATCTTAAATACTGACTCTGATTTACTCAAACCAAAACCAAATTCCCCAAGACACAAAGAAATTGGGTCAATGTTTTTGTATATTTGTGGCTTAATGCACTGTGTTATTTATTTGTTATTTGCTCTTTGGAGTTTTTTTTTTGGTGGGGGGGTTACTGGGGATTGAACCCAGGAGTGCCTTACCTCTGAGCTACATCCCCAGTTGTTGTTTGTTTTTTTTTTCTGAGACAGGGTCTCATTAAGTTGCCTAGGCTGGCCTAGAACTTGTGATTCTTCTGCCTCAGTCTTCCTGAGTTGCTAGGATTATAGGCATGCCCCACCTTGTTTGGCTGCTGCTTGCTCTTTAGAGAAGCTACAAGAAAATGATATAAGTAAGAAATATATGACTATAATTTATATTTTTAATTTTTTTTCTGCCAGAAATGGATCTCTCCTAGGATGAACTGGAAAATTTATCATCCCAAGATCTTTACAAATCAAAATTCAAATGAACCTGTGAAACCACTATTTGCATTCCTAAAGGGAATTTTTACAACTCCTTAAATATTCCAGTATTAAATATACTTGAGGGGAAATGTAGTGGTGTTAAGAAAGAACAGAAAATATCAGACTGTATTTTATGTTGTTGCTGAAGCTTTGCCACATGCAAAAAAGGAAAAGAAAAACCAAAAACCCACTCCTATAATGTTGATTGACAAATGCATGTTTTCCACAAGAAAACTTAAGTTGTTTTTTTTTAACTTATTTCTACAGAAACGTGAGCCTCTTGGGGCTCTTTTGTTGAAAGGTCTCTGCCTACCAAGAAATGAAGGCAGGCATGGAATGGTTAGCGGTAGGGACTATGGGCAGAGAGGAAGCCCTGGAACCTGGAGGGAGGTTTCTCAGGAGACTATGGGAGGAGGCTCAGCTGGTGCACAGGAGGGGAGGAGAGTAGCCCAGAAGAAGGCAGTGACATGGTAGACACCAGGCGCAGTTTCATTGGCCCCACAGATCAGGCAAGGGTAATGAAGGTGTCCTGAAAAGCACATAGGAATCTGAAAATATGTAATACTAAAAAATTGAGAAGCTAAATAGCAGCACTAAATTAGGATTCTGAGGATTCCTAGAATTTTGAGTCCGACAACAGTTTTCCATTGCATATATAACAAAGTCCAAAATCCCTAAAAAAAAAAATCTACAAAATCTAGCTCTAGCTTTCCCCTTCAGCCTCATATCTGTAACACTCCTGGTGCTCACTTGCTTCAGCAAATTTATCTGCCTGTGGTTCTTCCAAATATCCATCCCTTTCTTCACTCAGGTCCTTTTTACATGCTGTTTCCTCTGCCTGGATCCCTGTCACAGCACCTCCACTTCCCACCGACTGCTCTCTAATTTGTCTGACTCCTTCTTCTTTAAGTCTCAACTTCAGTGATGCTTCTCTTGACCTAATTTATAGGAGTAGAAGTCTCGCCCAGTTATACTCTGTCACAGTCTTTTTCAACACTGCACCTGTTCTTTATAGGTTTTATTACAATATAATGTTTATATGGCTTGTTTGTGCACTCCATGAGACTAGATTCCAGAAGATGCGTGGATCATGTGGGTCTTATTTTGTCATTATCTAGTCAATGCCAAGCATAGTACTTCAGATCCTTTATATATATATATAAAGATCCTTTATATATATATATATCCTTTATATATATATAATCCTTCAGATCCTTTATATATATATATATATATGTGTGTGTGTGTGTGTGTGTGTTCAATTAATTCATTAATGATGAATGAATGAAGACAAGGAGAGTGTAGGTTAAAAACAAAATAGATGTTTGCAATATCTATTTAATTGAGAGTGATTTAATAGTTGACAGCAAAGAAAGTATAACTGAATTTGGGGAACTGTACAATGATTTGACCTCAAGAATTTCTAGTTTCTAGGACTAAGTCATTTGATCTTAGTCTGAATTTCATCAAAGCAAATTTGATGCCCAGTTCTCTAAACACTAAATTGAGTATTTAAATTTTGAGTGAAGATGTAATTGATCTGAATCCAAAGGTGATTGTGGTGGGAGGGGAGGGACCCCTATGCCTGCAGCCTTGGAGAGAGAAGGGTGGCTTCCCATAAGAGCTTCTCTGGACCCTCTGTTTGCCCATCTCCTCTCAAGGAGGCTTTATTTAGCATTCCATCCTTCTACCAAGCTCAGGCTAAGCTCCCCTCTACCAGGCTTTTCTAGAATCTCCTTTTATTCTACATTCCATTGAAATTCTCTCTCATAGTATACTCCTGTCAAAATACCTCTATTAATTTTTCCATTTCCAGTGTTTACCAAGGTGCCAATGTATAAGGTAAACTGTGAACGCTGCCTTTTCAATTACTATTGCATTTCAAGTTGAAAGTGGCCTGATATCATTGTTTTATACATTTTGCTTTGTCTTTCTGGCTAGTTTATAAACTCCCAGGGGCAAGGATTCATCAGCTTTACCCTATTTTTGTGTCTTCCACCTTGCCAAAGTATCCAAACAGAGGATATGCTTCATCTGTATCTGTTGATGAGTTTCTTGATTGATTGATTGGGAAGGTAGAGTGGACCACAACACAGAGATCAGGGGTATTGATGTCATCACTCTGCCCTGGGTGCATGTGGCAGACATTGGTAATCAATCACAGCATTCCTCCTCCTGATTCTGTCTCAACATAGTGTTCTGTAGTTATTATCAATCCTTCAGAGTTGTCATGCAAAATGAAACCAAATTGACTTCTCTAAATTCAAGTCATGGTCACCAGAGGACCTGACTTTACCTTTTGAATTAGGGAAGAAAACACTTTATTTTTTTAATAGTTATGTTTCATTTAGGAACATTGAAAACAAGTTATGTTTGTCTCTTATAATGTGGCAAAGATCAAAAAGATGAGGTATAAAAAGTACCTGCAAGCTGGGAGCAGTGGTGCATGCCTGTAATCACAGCAGCTTGGGAAGCTAAGGCAGGAGAATTGTGAGTTCAAAGCTAGCCTCAGCACAAGTGAGGCACTAAGCAACTCAGTGAGACCCTGTCTCTAAATAAAATACAAAATAGGGCTGAGGATGTGGCTCAGGGGTTAAGTGCCCTGAGTTCAATCCCTGGTACCTCCCCACCAAAAATGTAGTTATTTTCCTTTATAATGAAAATATGTAATGCAAGAATGGGAATGAAAGTAAGGTCAATCTGAGGCTAAAAATGAAGAATCTTCCCAAATTGACCTCTGTAGTAGCAGTACCTAATATTTCATTGAATAATGGTTTTACCACTTTAAATGTGATATTTTGCCCTCACAACACTCATGTGACCTGGACACTGCTGTCATTGCCAGCATACATGAGCCCTGGAAATCCAGAGAAGTTAAGTAACTTGCCAGATGGCACATTGAGAAATGGTGCAGCAGGCAGGATCCCAGCAGGAGACAGAGTACACTTGGATTTCCCTGATTTAAGACCTTAAACTTCAAGATCCAGGAAATAGGCATGGCTGTGTGAACAGGGTCACCAGCAAAAGATGGAGGATAAGGCATATGGTTGGCCTAAGGTAGGGAGGAGCTACCTGCAGGGAGGAGCTAGGGTAAAGTAACAGAACCAGACCTCACTCTCCTTTCTCCTCCATCTCCTGCTAGTGCTTTCCATGGGGAAGTAAAAAGGTCAGGGGGTCAGCTGTCAGGATACACACAGGTCAGCCTGAGGACAGAACAGTGTGAGAAAGGTAGATTTGTGGGTAGGTGGCAACAGTACAGGGATTTAAACTTAATCTGGTTCCAGGACAGATGCTCTCAGCAAGCATGTGTCCATCTCTAAGTACAAATGCATAACTAGCATAGCGCTGGTCCTATAACTAGGGCTGGTCTCAGTTTAATGAAGATGAGAATGGTCAGTGAGGGTTTCCTGTTTTTCCTGAACTCATTGAAAAGCACAGTAGGTGGATGCTCTTGCACATGCATCTCTACAGCGGGCGCTGAGGACTTGAGGACGGTTTATGAATGGTTTGGTTTGACTGATTTACTCAGTACATTTAGCGGGTGGCAGAGAGGTCTCCCTTTTATTTTGTTACCTCTTGTAGCTAATTATGTTTCTCAGAATAGTCTGAGCCCTGCAGGTACAGAGGATGGCTCTCCAGGTAATGTCAGCAACACATCCCAGGGACAGCCTGCATTTGATTCCGCTGCCTGGTCACGTACTGCCCAATCCCTGCAGTACAGGAAGGACTTTCATTTGCAACACCTCATTCCATTTCCATAGCAAAGCTTCGGCCAAACCAAGTGCCCTGCTCACTCCTGGAATATGGCCTTCCTTCTTCCAAGTGGAGTCTTAGGAACAAGTAAGAAAAGAGGCAGCCTAACATTTACATGTATTTGTGCTCCCAGGGTATCAGCAACCTGCATAAATTTAGCCTAAGAGGGCGCTTGTGATGGTTCTGGGAACAGTGACTGATTTCAATTACACAATTATTTACTGAGTGCCTACCAGGGGCCAAACACTGGGGTATAGCGATGAATACAACAGATGTGGTCTCATTGCTTTCAGAGTTTTACGGGGTTTTTTAAAATATTTTTTTTTAGTTGTAGATGGACCAGAGCCTTTATTTTATTTATTTATTTTTATGTGGTACTGGGGATCAAACCCAAAGCCTCACACGTGCGAGATAAGCACTCTACACTGAGCTATACTCTCAGCACAGAGTTTTACTTTTGAAAGGACAAACTGCCAGTTCAAATTAAAGAATGTGTCTTTTTCCCTACCTTAGGAAATATGAGAGAGGACAAAGACTCAAACTTAAAAAATCATGAAGGTGAGAGACAAAACACACCATTTTACACAATAACCTTTTTAGCAGCCATTACTTAAAACCTGACGGTAAAGTATGTGCATATACTATACGGCGTGTGTATATTATTCTTTTTGTCACATAGTGTGAATGTACACTTAGCTGCAGCCTATCTTGGTGAAAGGAATTTCTATATTTCTTTATACTTGTAGGACTCCCCCTGATTCATCTAGGAAAGATAATAATAGCAACAATAAAAGTCAGTCAGTCCATTTAGGATGGTCACTTAATGCTGAGTTCCAGATCTCTCTCATAACTTAATAGTGGCTCTTGGATTCTATTTAAGTCTCCTCCAGTTTGCCAGAGAATGAAGAAGTTCCTGTAGAGGTATAAAAGTTTGAAGATTCTCTAGGAATCACTACAAATTCAAATGTAATTCTGTGGCCAAAGGTCAGTGTCATCTAGACAATCCAATACATGGCCGTGGAACACCTACTGTCTGTAAGACAGGCAACCAGGAGAAAACCAGGACAACTACCCATAGGAAGAATGAATTTGGAGGCACACCTTGGAGACCAAATATGCCTTTTTGGAGAAAAGGTTTAAAGATAGGACTAAATAAATGGAAAAAAATTGGAGAGGTTATTAAGGAAGAAGTGAAACAATCTAGGACTTGTCTCAGAACTGGGAAGGGATGCCTAGATTGATCTCTCTCTCTCTCTCTCTCTCTCTCTCTCTCTCTCTCTCTCAATCTCTCTGGGCTCTGGGTGTACATTGTTTGATTTTAAAAAGGTATTTCAGCTTGACCAGCAAGTAGATGTTAGAAAGCAATGAGAATAGCTGCTAAGTAAGGTAGAGAAAGATTATGAAACCTCCTCTAAACCATGCCAAGGGGTTTCTATTCCCCTCTATAAGACACTGGGGAGCCATGAACTAACAAACTTCTTTCCTTCCTTCCCTCCTTCTAAACATATAATGGCATGATCAGATTCCTGTTCTAGAAAGAGAATCCTTAAATGCTTTCCCTTATCCCCACAGTCCAAATTAAATGTTCTTTCCTCCATATTCCTTCACAATTTGGCGCTTGCCACATGATGACTCGTGTTTTGTCTCCATGACTGCCTTTATTCTTCCAATTTTGGAAGCCATTACAGGCAAACAATGTGTCTTAGTCTTTGATGGATTTTTTTTTAAGTACAAGGACATGGAATATGAAGTTTAGTTTTGCATGAGAAATCTAGGTCTGGAAACTCTTGAAGTCTTGGGTGGGCTTGGATGCAGATAGTGAGTTGCTTTTCTCCTATACTAGAGTTGGGCCCTTGGGAATGGCCAGCCATAATTGGGCATGCAGTACTGATGGCTTCTTGAGTCCTTTTTCTCTGTCTTTTTTATTTCTGTCTCCACTATCTGTGTTCTTGGCCTTAGCACTCAACATGTGTTTAGTATATGAAAGGCAAGGACCTCTTCTTTGAAGAATGGACAACCTTGGGTGGGACCTTCAGAGTGGTTCTTTCACCTCTGTATGGTTATCCTTATGTTCCAGGGCAGTAAGTAGCTTTGGCAATGTGCAAGCCCATCTGGTCGCCTGGGAGATGCTTGTCTAAGACATTTCACACTGCCCAGAGCTGAGGAGCAAACCCTGGCCATCAGATGTGGCCATAGGAGGGCAGCAGAGGGCTGCAGACCATGGTCCAGCTTTCCTCTGGAGTCCATCAAACCACCAGGAGATGTATCTATAAGTGATGGTGCAAAATGACAGAGAAATGCCCACAGGCCAATAGCCCCTTTGTAGAGAGGTTAGGCTGTGGAGAAAATGAAGAACTAACACCTTGAAAACCCTAAAATAAATTAGGGAACACCAATGGAAAACATGTGGAGTAAGGGCCACCTAGCACCATAACACAATCCTTTTGCCTTCTGCAGCCACCAGAGGCGCTGTTGAGCTGTGTGAGGCACCTTCCATGAACCTCAAAGAAAATGACCATCTTCAGGCTTTTTATCTTCCTGAAAGAGTGCAGTGCTGCTTCTCTCCCCACCCTCACCACCCATTTCTGTCTTTTATATGTTGTTCTATAGTCAGTAGTAGAGGACAGTCCTCTACTTACGTAAAAATTTGGGTGTTCATTGGCCACTCCACAGCCTCACTTGCGGACATCTAATCTTGGTTTACTACAGCAATTAGTAGAATTCAGATTTTTCTTCCTGTTTTTAGTCTGTGCTTTACTAAATTTTTGCTTACTGACCTAGGTCTCTGTTTTCTTCCTTGTAGTTAATTTATACCTCCCGTCTTCTCACCTAAAGTGATATCCCAGCCTCTTCTTCCTATGGATTCCTAGGGGAGATACAGCTTCACACACAATAATATATAAAAATATTATTTTCCAAGTGTGATAATGGGAATACAGAATCTCTCACAAGTTATTTTCTCATTTTTTTTCACACCATGGGAGCCTTTACTCCTGCCATAAGAGCCAAAGGAATAAGCTGAGAATTCCTGTTGTTGGCCTCGATGGTTAGAGTTACTGACATTAGGCTTTATGGCTTATTCAAAAAAGAGACACCATCCAAATATTCACATTTATTTTTTCAAGTTCATTGACCAATCATATCAATGTCTTTGCTTTTATTGTCTATGTTTGTTATTTCTCATGGAGACATCATGAATGACCTTATTGGTGGGAGTCTCATTGCTTGATAATGTATCATTCTAAATGCCTTGTCCTTGCCCTTCTTTCCAATATTGGTTAGCAACAGGTGCTAATGGGTGGATGGATGGGTGAGTGCCTATTATATAATAATTGCCATCTCCCTTTTGTATCCTAGGACCTTTCCATTTCTTTAGATGAACAAAGAAAATAGTAATATAGTGTTTCCTCCTTCCATAGATATAATCATGGGGTCAACCCCCAAAGAAGGGTCTGAGGAGCAGTTAGCCTAGCCACTCATCCCACTTGGCTTAAGAATGTCTGTACCCTGAGAAAGGAATATGACCCTATAAGGCTCTTCCTATTCTGTTAGATCTAAGATTTAGAGGCTCTTCCTTCTTACTATCATGATCAGATCCCTTGCTTTGAGCATTGGGGTTAATGGACAGAATTTGAATCTATTAGTAGGTGGCTGTTACAGGGAAGCAAATCTCAGCTCCATTTAAAGAAGCATTTTCTGATAATTAAACCTGCCCAGAGATGGTGTACTACCATTTCTGGGAGTTTAGGTGGAGGCTGGAAAGCTACTTGTCACTCTAATGGTCAGAGTCTTTGTTTTCAGAGTCTTTTTAGCATTCAGGAGGCATAATGGTTATAGGCTTCTAGAATGGGTTTCTAACAAGTTTCTATTGATGCTTAGAATCTTAGCCAACAGAATAGCACAATAATGCATTTAAAAAGCAGTATCTAACTTCTTTTTACCAGTTTAAGAACAAATTAGCATTCATTGAGCTTCTATGTACCAGGTGCTCTGCCAAGCACTTGTACCCATTAATGCTCACAAGAATCCTGCTAGAAAAGGTTTTTCTTTTCATTTCATAGGTAGAAACACTGAGACTCAGAGGGTTTAAATCACCTGTCCAAGGTCATTTCATAGCAGAGTACAAATCTGTAACCAGGTCTGTCTGAAGGTCTGCTTTTTTGAAACACTCAGCCACCTTTCATGAAGATATAAAGACCCTGTTTGCCAAAGCTATTTATCACCATGCATTTTAGTCACAAATAACAACATTTACAATAGTAATTTATGATCAAGAAGCAGTTTGTAATTTTTTATCAATGGCTGCTGGGTAAACCCAGCTCAGCTTCATTTCACAGCCACCACGGAACATGTGTAATCAGTGAATTCCCACCCCCTGTGTCAGCAAACGGAGTGGATGTGGTGCTCAGAGGAGGCAAAAAATAACTTCATCTCAGATTTACAAGAATCGCAGGGATTTTGTAATGGGCTATGCTGTGAGAATTGTGTGTATGCACAAGTGAGAACAATGAGTTCTTCTAAGGGTAGCAGATTTTACCCTTGCTATTACATTGCCTGGGCCTGTCTCTTCTTCAGATATGACATGGGGACTAGGTGAGCCATTAAAATGTGGCCTTGAAAACATGGTTACATGATTTCATCAATTTGTGGTTTGAAGAACTAAAAGGTCAGAGTCACCCTAGGAACATGGAAGGAGCATTTTTCACTGCTATCTGGAACACGTCCAGTCAGTCTTTGGTATTTATTTCCTTTATAGGAAAGCAGACATGGAAACTTGCTTTGTATTCATTTGTTTTCCAGGTTAGCTCTTGCAATTTGCTTTGAATGTGCATAGAGGGATTTTCGCAAGAGAAGGATCTGAGCCATAACAAGGAATCAGATCTGGCAGCCTTCCCTGATCTGTCACTGAAGGGTAATCTCACCACAGGAAGGCTGTCATACATCATAAAGATATATCCCTTTTCCAGGCATTCACTCTTTTGTTTTGTAAACACTGACATTGTCTATGACTGGTAGTTTTAATAATATTACTAGCAAATAATTAATTGTACTTGCTGTGTGCCTGGTGCTGCACTAAAAGCTTTTTTATCTCACAAGAAATCTGTGATGATTTTCATGTTTTCGAGATGAAAACTACTTCAAGCTTAATGCTTTTCCTTAATAGGTGAGAAAAAAATAAGCTGAATTAAAAAAAAAAACCTGCAAGCTTTAGATATTTAATTTAAAACAAATAAAACAAAAATAGTTTCAAAAAAGTATGTTGTGGCATTTGTAGAGTCATAACTCTGTTCACCTTAGTTTTCTTGTAGCTAATGTCAATTCATAGATCCAGTTAACAAAATTTATTATGAAACCATTAGGATCCTTGTGAAATAAAGCCAACTCTTAAATGGATCCTGCAAGAATTCTGAGTTGGAGTTGTTAGCTTTTGCACACTGCTTCCATCTCTATCAACATCTACCCTGTCTTCTAGTACTCAGTTAGCAACTTTTTGCTCCCAAAGTCTGGTAATGTTCAGTTCTGTCCAGAGAAGCTAGATTCATATTCTACAACTGTTTTCAGAATTGCAAATAGTGACATTTATTGTATATGGTTTACTCTTGAGTGCAATGTTTTGGAGCTTCATAAAGCAGTGTTTCCCTGACACTTGAATTTATTTTCAATATGGTGGATTCCTCTGGGCTTATGCCAAGGAATTAGTGTTCCTGAAGCTTCCCAAGGATTTTGCTATCAATGGTTCTTTCATAAGTCAAATCAATATATCTCCTTATTCAAAATCCTAAATAGGGTTCCATGCTGTAAAATTGAGACCAAATATTATAAATAAAAAAGTCCTCCCAAATGGGGAATGTTATAGAGCTTGTATTAGTCAGCTTTTTCTGGTGACTTTAACAAAATACCTGAAAAAAGTGTAAGACTAACTTATAAAATAAAGAGGTTTATTTAGCTCACAATTTTGGAGGCTTATAGTCCAAATTACATGTCCCAGGCTCTGGTGAGGACTCCCCTTTGGCTGTATCACCTCATGGAGATCGCAGTGGTGGAGACATGTGCAGGAGTGAGTGATCACATCACTAGACAGGCAGGAAGTCAGAAGGAGACTTAGGTCCCACAATCCCTTTTGAGGACATGCCCCTAATTGCCCTAAAGACCTCCTACTGGCTCTGCCTCATAAAATTTCTACTATCTCCCAATGTTGCTGCCCTGAGGACTGAGTTCCCAGCATATGACTCTTTGGAGGTACAAACTGCATTCAATCACAGCATAGCTCTACCTGTATGTTAGTCCCAAGGTCTTCAAGAGACCAAGAAGCAGAGCATCTTTAGGATTAGGCCTCCAAGATTTGAAATCAAATGGCCTTGCCTAGTGTCCTGCCAGTGAAAATAAATGTGGGTTACCATAAATGTAATATACCCAGTGATGGACGGATACTCAGAGGATGGTAAGGAGCCTATAGGGAAGAGTGAAAGCAAGAAGGTAGTTGGAAGATCTTTTCAAGAAGATGAAAGGTGAGAGGTGGAGGAGTGGGAGGAGGTAAGACTATCTCAGGTGATATAGAGAAATGGACAGGACTGAGGTGCAGGTGGGGATTAAGGTTGACAGAATTTCTAGAGAGAGTAGTTTAGGAATTTTTGTGGGATCTAGAAAAGGATAGGCACTTTGAGATATTGTAAAGTTTCTTGGTATTTTGGAGAATCTGGCTGTTATGTATAGAGATACATTAAAGAAAAACCAGATCCTATACTTTTGAAGGGCCAAGAGGTCTGTGGCTTATATTGGAACATCAGTCAGTACATTCAGTTGTTAAATTATAAGGAAAAAAAACCACATTGGAGTTATGATCTTCCATATCCTAACAGCTTTTGTTTATAATCAGAGTTCTTCCCTTTAAAGAATGTGTGCTTGTTTTCGAAATAATTTTTCCTTTGAGATGTAATGATCATCTTACCTACTCTTGTTAACCTCTTACATTATTTGAATTACTCTATGACAGACAGGGTATCAAATGAGTGCCAAAAGTTCCAGTTGCTGCTTCCAAGACCTGGTAAACCAGAACTCCCTTCAAAGCAGTGATTGGCTACTTCATTTGGCACTCAGCAGAGTGTAGGCTTAACAGGATATGTAAGTGGCATTTGTGCTGCTAATGTGATTTGTTCAAGTTAAACTGTGGTATCTCTCCAAATATGTAAGTAGTCATCCATTCTTTGCCTAGATTCATGTAATCTGCTCTGTTCACAGACTTCTCTGATGACAGCTTTGGAAGAAGACGATTTCATAGTACTCTATCAATGCCCTGGTCATTCCAATCGTAGATGTTTTTCCAAGAGAGATGAAAGCAGAAGTTCAGAATGTTCACAGGAGCTTTATTTATAATATCCTTGGAAATAAATAAATATCAATTCATCTACAGGTGAATGGATAATCAAATTATGGTATATCCATACAGTGGAATATATAGCTCAGCAATAGCAATAAAAAGGAACAAACAGTTGATACATGAGATAGAATGGATAAATCTCAAACTAATTATACAGGTTGGAAAAGCTAGACAACAAAGAATATGTACTGTATGATTCTATTTATATAAAATTCTAGAAAATGAAAACTAATATATTATGACAACAAATAATGCAGTTGGGTTTGGGAGGGCTGAGGGCAGCAGATCATCAAAGGACAATGATGAAATTTTTTGAGGTGATGGATTGGCTCATTAACTTGATTATGATGATGTCCATGTATGTATGTCAAATGTCAACAAATTGCACTATAAATAAGTTCGGTTTGTTAATTATACCTCATGAAAATGAAAGAAAGCCAAAACAAATGGAAGGAAAGGAAAAAATTTTAAAACATTACGCACTGAAGCTATTCTGCATCCTGTGTTTTACCACTGCCTCCATGTTTCTATGGTAAAAAGCTTCTTCTCTGAGACTAGGATGCAGGATGACATTGAGCACCTCAGTGACATTCAGGACAGACAGTATTTGTATGATCCAAGCTCTGCCACTTACTAGTTGCATAATGCTGGAAAAGCTACTGGGGTCCTTACACCTTAGTTTTCTCCTCTATAAAATAAAACTAATAAGATACCACCCAAGAATTAGATTAAAAACCCTGGTACTTCATAAATGGTAGCTATTATTTATATGTTATTAGATATTGCTAGAAACCTATTTTTCCTTATGAAACTGGAAACACATTTACCAAGAACTTTCTTGATATCTTAATTCTTACTGGTTTCCAATCAATTACTAAGATAAATATACTAACAAAGAAAGAGAAGAATATGCCTGAGAATATAAATAATACCAAATTCCCAACCACTTCATTCACCATTAGTTGTAATAAGCTGAGGAGCCGGTATTATGTCAGTGCATTCAGATGTTCTGAGTGGAGAGCAGAGTAACACAGAGGGTGCGTGTCAGGGCAAAGTGGGAATTGATGGGCCGAGGAGTCAAGAAGTACTTGAAAGATTATGAGTTTCAGTTTTGACAGGGTTTGGTTTGGTTTGGTTTGTCTGTCTGCCTGCCTGCCTGCAGTGCTGGGGATCAAACCCAGGTCCTTGCACATGGTAGGCAAGTAACTTAGCACTGAGCTACACTCCCAGTCCCTGGTCTGACTTTAAATGGGAGCCCAGGCACTTATTATTCACACCTGAAGCCCTAGGTGGGTTATTAAACTGCTATGAACCTGAGTTCACTTATAAACATACTGTAGATAACAGTACACACAACACAAATTGGTTGTGAGAATCAATAACAGCTATGTTAATATTAGAAATAATTTCAAGGATAAATATTTGCACACAATGGTTCCTCCCCTTCTTATTCTGGATAAGACCACATGCATAGTTAACAATGACAAACTATGTGGTTTAACTTCACTTGAATTTTTTTTTTTTAAATTACGTATTACATCATTCTAGAAAGCTCATTCTGAAACAATCCTGGGTGTGTAGAAGTGAGACTTCCTGATCTCTTCAATTCTCCCATTATTCTTTCTTTTAAGAGTAGAATCCCTATTCAAAAACCTCGAAGTACAGCAGGGTGATGATAGCGGTATTTTTGTTTAAAAGACATGAAGACAAGTGCTCGAAGCCAAGCCTCTAATTCCTCAGGCAATCCCAAGTTCCTGGGCCCAAGCTATGACTGTTGGGTGGGTCATCAGGCTTAAAGGAGCCAGCTGAGGAGCACTTGGGACTCAGAGGTTTTGTTGGAGAAGTGGAAGCAAAAAACAGGAGGATGGAGCAAAACTGTGGAGGGCTTTCCCTCAGACACCAGCATCTGCTCAGGGATTGGAAAGGTTTGCCGACATTCACCTTTTATTTCTTAGCTAACTTTCTATGGCTGTTTGAGAAAGGTTCATTTTTTACCTAATTTTACAAATGGGGAACTGCATATTACAGAAACAGGTAGTAAAGAACGTTCTTTTGAATGAACTTGCTAGCAAAAGGTTTAAAACCAAGCTATAGACTCTGTACTCAGATGCAGTTTTTACCTTTCCACTTACTAGCTGTGTGGTGTGTTACTTCACCTTACTTTGTCTTGGTCTTTCCATCTGGAAAATGGTGGTAATTAATGGTACCTGCCCCATATGGTTGTTGATGGGCTAAAGTGCTCAGAATAGTACCTGTCTTGTAGTAAGTATGATTTCTGGGTCAGCTAATGTGTTTTCAATCTTTGCTATAGGAGTTTTCCTAAGGAAAGAAGCTTCAGTGTATTGGGATTATTCTGACTTTCCATAATGCTTTTTTCTTGGACTATTTGACTGTGTCTAATGACATTGTAGTGGCTTTTAAAACAGGTAATATGGAAACTGAGGGACTGTATGTAGAGAATTCCTGAAAGACTTATAAAAAGATTCAGATCCAAATACCACTACTAAGTCTTCAAAGTGAGCAGGCTACAAATCTCTAAAGAATGCACTGCAACTGCATACCTATGAGAACAGCCAAAGTCCGGAACGCTGACAATACCAAATGCTGGATGTGGAGCAACAGGAACTCTCATTCATTGCTGGTGGGAGTGCAAAATGGTAGAGCCACTTGGGAAGGCAATCTGGAAGTTTCTGATAAAATTAAACCCATTCTTGCCATACGATTCAACAGTCACACTCCTTGGTATTTGCCCAAAGGAGTTTTAAATTTAAACACATTAAAAATCCTGCATGTGGATTTTTATAGCAGTTTTTTCATAACTGCCCAAACTTGAAAACAATGCAGATGTCCTTCAGTAAGTGAATGAATAACTGTGGTGAATCCAGACAGTGGAACATTATTCAGCACTTAAATGGAATCAAGCCATGAAAAGATACGGAGGAAGCTTAAATGTGTATTACTAAGTGAAAGAAACCAATCTAGAAAGGCTACATACTGTATCATTCAAACTATATAACATTCTGGAAAAGGCAACTATAAGACAGTACAAAGATCAGTGGTTGCCAGGGAATAGGGGTGGGGAAAGGGATGGATAGGTAGAGCAGAGGATTTTCAGGATAGTGAATATATTCTCTGATACTCTAATAATGGACACATGTCATTTTCCATATACCAAAACAACTGTAATCTAACTATGAACTTTGATTATGATGTATCAGTGTAAGTTCAGCAATTATAACAAATGCACCACTCTGATGGGGGGAGATGTCAATAATGAGGAACATTATGCATGTATGGGGATGGGGACATGGGAAATCTGTGTACCCTTCTTCCAATTTTTCTATGAACCTAAAACTTCTTTTTAAGAAGTAAATTCTTAAGGAAAAAAAAAAAGAGTGTGCTGGGGAATTCTGTACTAATGTGGGCTTTGTTGCCTCTTCTTTTTTTCTCAGTCTGGAACTTAATTGATCTTAATCTCTTCATAAGGCTTCCAGGAATCCTCTGCGTACAGCCCCCTCAGTTTCCAAACTACCTCTGTGTCTTGAATGATTAAGCAAGGATTATGATTTGTGTTCTCATGTCTAAATTTGGCCACCAGATAGATTCAATCATGCTACAAAGCTGAGCAACTGAATTAGTGTTCAGCTGTGATAGAAATCCCTTGGAATCAGACTTCAAGTAGGAAACTGTGTTAAAGGAAGATAAGCTTGAGTAATAGTCTCAGGAATAACACATTTTCCCCCTTTTCTTTTCCTATATATAGAAATTTACCTATCAATACCCACTTTGATCCACTCTGTACCCCCTTTACTGTACATGGTCTCTGTCTCTTTACATAAAACATACTTTTGAAATCTTGTACTTTAATACCAATTTCCTTTTAGTAAGTGTAGTGTTCCACTGCTGGGAAGAACATAGATTTAATGATTTCTCTGATTTTATGTCTAGCTAAGCACTATAATTTATAGTCATATGAGAAAGAAGAAATGTAAACAGGTTGAGTTTGGCCTCCAGTATCAGATGGAAGTAAATTTGAATCCTAGTTTCACCCTCTAAAGCCTTTTTTTCATTGGCTAAATTATTTAACTTAAGCTCCAATTTATCTGCAAAAATGAAAAAAGAGGAAATAATGGTTGAAAATGCTTTTCTTGAGTTTAGCACTTTAGGGAAGTGAAGAAAATTAGAACTAGGTAAAAACACACTTGATCCATATAGTAGTTTGGGTTTATGTGGGTTTGTAAAATCAGACTCTGAATTTAAACAACTTGAGTTTGAGTCCCAGCTGCACCTTTTCCTGCTTTGTGAATTTAGGCAATCTACTCAACCTTCTTATGCCTCCTTTTCCCCATCTACAACTTAATTAGTAATTCCATATGTTGGTAGCGGTGGAAATTAAATGAGATGATGATATACACAAGGCACTTGGACCACAGGACTGGCACATTGAAAGTGTTCATATATTTGAATGACTGACAGTCAAGGAAGTCACAGATCACAAACAACTAAACCCAAGTTTAGGTTTGGAGGTGTAGGAAATGTGCAGGGATTTTGTTATACTGTATAAAGATGAAGTTAGCCTCCACTAATAGTTTCTACTGGTCCTCAGGCCAGTTTGACTGTATTTGTGTATTAAGCCTTAACTGACTCCTTATGCTTCATAGAAAATGTTAGAGACTTGGAATTTGCTACCTAGTTAAAGAGATAACCCATAGTCATAGAAAATATTTTGAGGAAAGCAACAGATAATATAGTCCAAGGGCTAAGTGATATGTTGTGGTCTAGAAGAAGAAGAAGAATCAAAAGGTCAATTTCAGTTGATCAGAGCATCTGGGAAAGACTTATGGAGAGTATAGTAAATGGCTAAGAGAGTTTGGAAGGCAGAAGGGACGGATTCAAATTCTAGTTCAGGATGCCCATGAGAGCAAATGGTGGGAACAAGCAGGGCTTTTGTGGAGAGGACCAGGAAATGAATGATAAGCTTGTCTTCCTCGGGTTAATCGGAGTGTGTCTGTGAACAAACAGAATTGAGGCTGGGTGTAGCACAGGCAGTAACAAGATCTCTAAGAATCAAGCTTATGGCTCTGCTCACGTCCTTCCTCATTTTACAGATGAGGCGATTAAGGCATAAAGGACTACTTTACCAAGCCTTGCTCACAGATGGAGTCAAAGCCGGTGTTGGATCCACCCTGGCAGCTCTGACTCTCTGACCAGTGAACGTACAACAGCATCACATGTGGGGTTTTGGTACAAAGAAAGAACTGTGTAAATTCCTTTAATGCTAGCACCTGGTTATGTTTCCAATTTTATGGATTAATTGCTGCATTTAATTTCTGTCCATTTTTCCTAAAGAGAAAGAAGCAAATGTTAGTTCATTGGCCACTTCAGAGGCCTTATCAGTCCTCACTGGGAATACTTGACCCTAAGCTGGCCATTTGATTATTAGAGTGCTGGCTGAGAAGCCAATTCTGATTCCCAGGGCAGCATGCCTTCCTCAGTAGCACATCACTTGCACTTATTTACTACGGTTTCAAACTCTTCTCTTAAGGATCTCCTTATTGCTGCTAAGCTAAATGACCCAGTTTTGCTTTGCTTTGCTTTGCTTTGTTTTTTTCCTACCAAGTGTGTTTCTTTCTCTCTCACTTTTACCAACCACTTCAAGATCAGTGAAATGTTATCATCATCTACTTAAATGGAGCTTCCAGGATGGCTCTCCCTGTCGCTGCTAAGATCTACTGATCTGGAGTTTGCATTGTCGGGCTGTGCTCCTGAATCATGCAGTTCATTAGATTAGAAAGAGGTTTCTCTCCTGCTCAGTCACCTCTGGCTTAAGGGTTGCACGTCTGCTGTGGAGTGTCTTTTGGGATCAAAGCTGGAGACTGACATCCTTTGGAGATCCCTGTTTGCCCCTATATCCTTGTGCAGTTGTTTCCACCTTTATATTTTTCAGTTTTCCCATTCTGCCCCTGTCTGCCAGGCAGGTTCTCAACAAGCAAAGGAGCAGCAGGGGAGTCGGGTAAATCCTGTATGTTAACACAACCCCTGGTTTATTTTAGATAAACCAGATGGTTGTGCTGGGAAGAGGAGGCAGCCAGAAACTCTGCAGACAAAATGCAAAAGCCGATAGTATAGTATGTGCTGGGATTGAGTTCACAGGGATTCAGGCAAGTTTCTCTAATATATTTTTTTATAAGGTTTAACTTCTCTTTTTTGCCTCCAAGTGGGTGTAAATTACTTCTAAGTTTTCTTTCTTGCTTTCACCTCTTCCTCCTCCTTTCTTCCATTTCCCTTCACAGACCTTAGTGAAAGGCAAATCAGAATTTATAGGGAACAATTATCCGTCTTCTCCACGTTCACCATTTATCACCAGCTCTCTTTCCTCTAGAGTCTGAACCACTACTTGCATGTTGCAAATTGCTCTGGAGTGCCCTGAGGAGACAGAATGTTCCTACAAACAGCTTAGCTGTCAGAATTAAAGTTGGGAGAATAAGTGCATGTATATTCATCAACTTGGAGACTATTTCACAGGTCATGTTGAAATTTGAGAGTAAAAATGACTTGTGGGTTCTCTTTTTCTGGTCCTATTCGATACTGTTCAATACATGGTTTGCATAACAATGTCCTCTTTCCTCTGATGTTAGACTGCTTTGATTACCCTGTTTTCTCTGCCTTCATGTACTTAGTTACTATTGAAACTTTCACTCATATATCCTTTCCTCCCTATTCAATTTTTGGTTAACAAGGTAAATATGCATGTTTCTTTATGAATCGCATTTATTGTTATGCTTGCCTTTAAAAGCTTTGTGTACTTTTGTATGTGTAAGCATGTTGTAAGTCATGGTTGCATGAGGAGGACTTGAATGTGGGTACCTGGTTTCTCAGTGGCAGCACCCTAACCTTCTGCTCTTCTCACTGAGCCTACTCCTATTGGTCATAAGGGCAATCCAGAGCTGACTGGCAGAATAGCGGGCAGATATAGATAGGATTCTTGGTATGTTGGGTTTGGAAAACACAGGCAAGAAGAGAAGCATCTGGCAGGGAGAGATTTTAAATTGATAAAATACTGGCATGGTAATTTAAATTGAGAGAGAAAGTGAGATGTAAGAAGAACAGAAGTCAGTAGAAATGCAAGCTGGAGGGACAAAAAAATAAGTAGCAGAAATAGACGGAAGAAGAAAAGATGAATTACAATGTATTAGATTATTAGCCCATAATCTGCCTTTGAGCAAATTTTTAAACTGGTAACAGTTCGTCTGTGTCCTTCCTTTTAGGGTGTACAGCTTGGTGAACAGAGTGGGCTGTGTTTAGATATCCTTAGCCCTCTTGGTTAGGTGCCCTGTGTAAGACAAAGCCTGCACACTGTGTAGGGCAGTCCTAGGTGTACCCATCAGAAAAGGCTGAGGAGTCCATGACTTTTAGTATTGTGTTATCTCAAGAATATAACTGGAGGCTAAGATGCAATGAGAGAAAATAATCCACCTCTGAAATGGTCATGATAACATGCTTTTTCATAATATGCTTGGCTTTACAAAGTTCCTGAGCATTCATGCATCATTTGATCCCCAAGATAGCCCTGTGAGTTTACTGTTATCCCTACTGTGCAGATGAACAGATAGGTTCAAGAATTCGAGTTATTCATAGGTGGTACATAGGTATCCAAGTAAGTGACAGAGTCAGAATTTAAATCTATATCCTCTTACTGTAAATTCTGAGCTTTTCTGCTGTACCAGGCTATCCACATGGCACAGAGATAGAATAAATGAGGCTGTGTGTGAATTATAACTACCACCCTCATGCATATGCATAATTAAGTTATGAATATGCAATCATTATAACAACTCTGTCATCTTGCCCACGATAACAGGTATCATGGAAAGTAGGCTATGGATCAATACAGTCCCAGTTATCCAACACTGAGGTGATTTGGACAAATGAATTCCTAAGCCTCAATTTCCTCATTGTAAACTGAGGTCAGTAATATCTACCTTCTAACTCACTGGGTTCTTAAAAGTTACAATCATATTTCTGAATGTTAAAATCCATAGCTCAGAAGCTCTATTTCACTGATTGCTTTATCTCTTAAGACTATAGCTGTACCTGACATAAATAGGTTGTCTATATCGATTGAGATTTTATGTTTATCTATATATATATATTTAAAAATTAGTGAATTTGAACAATTGCTGGGTGCTCGGTTAAATGCTTTAGAGACATTATTTCATTTATTCCTCATCACAGTGCTGCAGGCTAAGTATGATAACCTCTATTTTACAAATGAGGAAATTAGACACAGTAAAGTTAACTCACCAGAGGTCACATAGTTAGTGAGAGGCTGGGCTTGGATGCAAACACAAGATGGTCTGACCCAAGGTTTATGCTGTTAGCTACTAGAATTGTTGTAAGGATTAAATGAAATGAGGTACTGGGCCTAGCAGAATGTACAAATTCAATGAGAATTTCTCTTTGCTTTTACTCTAAATCCAAAAATCATGATAACTTTTTTAATGTCTCCAGAGTAACCAAATGTAAGAAGCTTCAATAGGTGAAGAACTATAGGCCCAATTTCTGAAGACTGACCTGTCAGAATCTCTCTCCCCATCGTACTTTTGGTGATAACAATTTTATGCAGTGCTAAGTGATGACTTTTTCTCCCTGAAACACACACCCCTCATTCAGTTGGGCAATGCATGCTGTCACAGGTCAATAATGCTGGATTCTTTTGAGGGATGTGGAGGAACAGACAAAAGTGACTAACACTCCATACAGCAGTAAACCCAATTCTCTATCTTTAGAATGCATTCATCCCAAGAGGTTGAATGTCATGACAAAGCAATTAATTTTGCAATTGGTCAGCTTTTTAAAATCAATCCTTTGTGAAATAAATCTGTATCTCATCACCTTTTGGGAACAGGAAAAATGATACTTAGAAAACATTAAATAGTTGAAATTAATTATAATGATAAAAACAGAATTGCTGGAACTCTCTCCACCTGCTCCCCACCATATGAAAAGAAGACCACTGTGTACTAACCACAGGATAGGTACACAGGTTAGAAAGAGGGTCAGCTAGAATCCTGCCAAACTCTGTATTCAGAGACAATCTGGGATACACACATGAACTTTGGAATAGAAATAAATACATGGGTTTAAATCCTAGCTCTGCTACTTCTTAGCTTTTTTCATCCTGGGTAAGCTATTATCGCCCATGAGCCTTGGCCACCCTCTGTCATGTGAGGGTGATAATTCCTGCTTCAGAGGCACAAGGGACCACTACAGCAGAGTGCCTGGCACTCACAGAGCTCTGTGAAGCTGAGTTCCTTCCCCCTTTGGGGTTGATGGTGTGGTGAGGAGGTAGTTGGACACAATGCACTGTGTGACGGCAGAGAGTGAAGAGTCGGTATGCTGCATTCAGATGGAGGGTGCCATCCTTACATTAGCTTTTATAGGGATGAAAATGTAAATGGAAGTTTGTATAACTGACCAATAAAAGGCCCATTTTGTAGATATTAATAACCTAAATTTTTTGAAAACTTTTAGCTTGACAGTGAAAGTAAAAGTATAGAGAGCTCCCATACAACCCTCTCCCCTACGTGCAAGTCTCCCCACAGAGCAACCATTTGAAAAAGATGGAAGTGGATGTGGGTCCAGAGCCAAGGGCCGGGGGCCTGGAATCTGGTCCAGATCCCGATCAGCTGGAGAGTTTACCCTACTGCGCCTCCACTGCTCACCTGAGCGAATGGAGTGAACATCTGCCAGTGTGCCGTTTGTGGAATCAATGAGGCAAAGCTAGTGACTCTAATCTCAAATGAGAGAGATATTCCAAAAGGAGCTGGGAAGGGGTACTTGTTCACCTCCCCACCTCCCCTCTCTCTACTCCCTTCTTTATTTCACCTAAAGAACTGAGGCTTTAAACTTTCATAAAAATTATTTTTGAAGAATGGATTTCATTGTTTCTAGAGAAACAGAAAATAAACTTAATAAGTGAACAGTTTGTGCAAACTGGAGTTAAGTTCAAGCTTCAGTCATTCAATGTTTGTTGAGGTCAACTACATTGATTGTTACTGCACCTAAGAGATGCAGGTATTCAAAAAGCTGGCGAGGAAAAAAAAAAAAAACAGCATTGAAGTGAAGCTATTGGGTGGAGATGGGTGCATACTGTTTTTTGTATCATTACGTGGATTGGCAAGGGGCTGAATGGCAGGCTAGGATGCTGTATGTACCTTCAGAACAGCCTCTTTCTCCAGGGACTTTTCTCCCACTTAAATAGTTCCCTGTCATCTCATATGTTGTCAAAGACTACATAGCCTCTTCTACATAGAAGCCTCTACAATCTTCTAGATTGTACAGCATAGCAGTTTTTTAAGAACACATAACAACCCAACAGAGAAGAAGCTGATGAGATTGTGATACCCTTAGATACAGCATGAAGGAATGGGGATAAGAAGAAAGCAACCAGTTACTCACCGTATAATTTGTCCAGTTCATCGTGGGCAGGATTGTTTAGTGGAAGATGTAATAAAATGTACTGACTTCATCAATTTATGTATGTATTCTGTATAGAGACTTAGGAAGAGTATTGCAGGGTTAGGATGCTAGACTAAGGTAAGTAGCAATAGCAAGACACCACGCAAGTGTGAGAAAGGGGTGGAGAGTGCCACCCTGAAGAGGGTGACCTTGATGTCCATCAGGAGGTAGCACTTTTTGCTTCGAGGTGTCATGATGCTGGCACCTGGCAGAAATACCATGAGAAAAGGATCCAAATGTGAAACTTTCTGTCTGGAAGAATATATAAAACTTCTGTAGAGTTACTCCCTGTGTGGGAGAGTCATATTCATTAAAAAATAATACCTTGAAGAGAAAATAAGCATTAATTACCGATACAAAGAACATGGCAATCTCTTAGCCCTTGATAGGAGAGATGGGTCTCATAGGAGAAGCTATGAGAATGTCCTATGTTAAGAGGGAAGATTCTAGACTGTGAAGTACTGGCTATGATGTCTTATGTTATTTAATCATTAGCATCATAAATTCTTATGGACTAGGTATGTTGATATAGGACTAGGTATGTTTATTGAGTATCTATTCTAGGCCAATCATTGGGGTTAGCAGTTAGTGTGAATTACCTTATTTTATTCTTGCTATATGAGGTAGGTATTATCCCTATTATTTTACCAAAAATCATACTATAGGTAGCAAATCTCACTGCTTGCTATTTGATGGAATTGAATTTAGGTCAAAGCCCAGATCCTTGGCAATAATGATGGGCTTTACCTAATACATGCCAGGCAGAAGGATTCTAGGTTATATATAGATGTAAGCATTTAAAAGCATATTTATTGAATAAGAATCAAAGAATCTAACCCATGATTTCATAGTTGTTCTTAGAATAAGACTAAAATAAATGTGAATTTAAAGTTAACTATAAAGCTGTGGATGTAGTTCAGTGGCAAAGTGTTTGCCCAGCATATGTAACGCCCCGGGTTTCATCCCCAGTACTGCAAACAAAAGTAAAAATAAAGTTAATCACATATCAATTGCATGGATATGGGAAATCATGAATAAGTATGTAAGTAACTGGAATTGGGAAACTACATTAAGACACATGTCCTTACCTGCTTCTTGAACCTCTGTCACTGGCACCATGCTCCCTGACATCTCATCCCTATACCCACTCAGGAATTTCCTAGATCAACCCTATGATTGACTTTGTCTGTGGCTACTACTTTGGTCCTAACAGTATAGGAAATAAAAAGCATAAACCTGCTAACAGCCATATGAATGCAGATTTATCATTTCAGCCCTAGTTTGGTTTTCCTTTTGTCCTCAATTCTACTTTCTGTCCCCCAGTGGCTATCCCAAGCCTTTACTATATTTCTCCATCCAAATCCATCTGATCATCCTTCTCACTAGATGACCTAATCTTCCTTCTTCACCAAGGAAACATCTTATTAAAATTTGTTTTGCATATAAGTAAATCGAGGCAAAGAAAGGTTAAGTAACTTCAAGTCTCATGGCTAATTGTGGTAGAGAGAGGATTCCAACTTCATCAGTCTGACTGTCGACTTTGCCCTGTTACCTTGTATACTGTACACCTCTCTCTGTGGTCATCTCTTTGGAATGAGTTAGTTAATCAATGAGTGGATGTGTTAAAGATTACAACATGAAACTTTGGCTGCTCCTTAGCATGGTAGCCAGGTCCTCAGTAGGTAGCTTCTGCAGTTGGGCTTGTCCTTAAATGTGGCCTGGCTCCACATGCCTTTGTTTGGACTTGGCTTGACTTAGTTGGCCTAGCAGGAGCACCTAGAGAAGTCCCGGCGTGACTTAGTCCTCCCTCTATCCCAGCAGGAGTGTGGCCAGAACGGCTACCCCCTCCCCTTCCCCTGCCTCAGCTCTCTCTCCCTGTATCCCCACTTCACTTAAGAATGTTCTCCCCCAGATGAGAACTCAGGAATAGTTCTAGAATCCTCCCCGGATTCTACTAAAATTTTATCTCATGAATCTGTCTCTAACTTTGCATTTTCCATTATGGCTCTGTTAGTTCTTTCATTTAGCTTCCTTTGTTGTTGTTGTTGTTGTTTCTCCCAATGAAGAATTCAGTGAGGAACTGGACAGAAAGGACCCCTGTCTTCAAGAAGGTCACATTGCCTATTGCAGTGGTTCCCAAACCTTGGTCTGCTTAGTTCATCCAGAGGGTTTACCAGGCAGACCGCTCTTGCCTTCCTCACCATCCCCTTCAGTTCTTAAGCAGAAGGTCTGGATGGTATTATGGGATGAAATATGTCCCCCCTCAAATTCATGTTAAATCCTTAATACCTAGTATCTCAGAGTATTCCTGTATTTGGAGGTATGATATTGAAAGAAATAACTAGGTTAAACCAGGTCATTAGGGTAGGCCTTAATCCAGTGACTTTGGTATTATAAAAAGACAAGATTAGGACACACAGATGTGTATAGACTGAGAACACCATGAGAAGGAGACATCTACAAGCCAGGGAGAAGCCTCAGAAGTAGTCAAGCCTATTGAAGACAACTTGATTTGGGACTTCTATCCTCCAGACTTATGAGAAAATAAATTTCTGTTATTGATGTCACTTTGTGTGTTTTGTTATGGTGGCCCTAGCAAATTAATCAAGAAAGAGTGTGAGGATTTGCATTCAAACATGTTCTCAATGGATGCTCATGTACAGAGATCACACTGAGAAGTACTGGCCTGAGGGACAATTTGCTAACTCCTTCATAAGCTGAGCTAGCCTGTTTCCAGTTTTATTTCTCCACTCTTTTAGACAGAGCCTTCCAGACAACCAGATTTCTTTCAGCATTTTCAATATCCCAAATACCCTCATCTGTTGCCTCTGCTTATGCTATTTCTCTTGCCTGAATATTCTTTCCTCTCTATAGTGAGAAAGGCCCTGCCTGTCATGTGGTGTTGGTTTTTCTGAGCCTGGTGTGTACTTCACTTAACATAGTGTTTTCTCATATCATCAATGTTGCTCAAGTAGTGGAGGCAGAGAGTAAAATGTTGTTGGTCACCAGAGGATGGGTTTTCAGGAGATGTTGGTCAGAGGACACAAAATTTTAGTTGACAAAGAATGAATTAGTTGAGAAGAATGAATTCAAGAGGTCAGTTGTACAACATGGTGACCGTAGCTAATAACAATGTATTGTATACCTGCAGATTGCCAAAAGTAGATTTTAGGTGTTCTCACTGCAAGAAATACATGAGGTAACACATATGCTAATGAGCCAACTTAGCCATTCCATAATGTATACATTTATCAAAACATGTTGTATATAGTAAATAAATATATACAATTTTTATTTACTTAGAGAATAGATAAAAAGAAAAGCAGAAAAAAATCTTTGCCTAAATATAACTTCCTCTGAGAATCTTATTCATCATCCCACAATTAGGGTAATATTAATTACTTCTTCCTCTTGGCTACCATACCACCTGCTTTATATATTTTGGTAGCTCTCATAGCACAACATAATTTTTTCCATGTCTCTTTCCTTAAGGAATTATTATAGCTTATTTATCTCTGTACTCCCAGTGTTGGGCAAAGGTCCTGGCACATAGCACGTGCTCAATAAATATTGATTGTATAACGACTGGCCAGGTAGATTTGGATCCTTATTGTAGTCAGAGAAGGGCCCTCAGAGCAGTCTTGCATGAAGAAGTGGTGACAATACCTGATAATAAGCCAATATTTAGCTTCACTGGATAGGGTCCTATGGGGTGGTAAGTACATTTCCCCCAGAAGACCAGCCAATCCAGTATAAAAGATCTGTTAACTATGCAGAAAGAAAGGGAGAATGCTTCAGAATCGATTGTTCCTTCTTGTTCTGTCCTTAGAAATTGCCTGGGGGAATGTAGAAACTGGTAAAGCAGCCTCACTGAAAGTTCAGCTGAACAATCTGGCTGAGCAAATTGGCTCCAAGCATGAGGTTCAGAAGGAATGAGTTCCCTTCTCCCAGCCAGGGGCCTAAAGAGCAATTAGCAAAATGCTCTGAGACCCCTCTCCGCCCCTGACCAGCACAGAGCCTGCTGCCTGTGCTCAGAGCAATGGCGGAAGGTTACCCTGCTGTCAGAGGATAAGGTTCTACCTCCAAGAAACTTAAAAGTGCCACAGGAAATGCATGGGATTAGCGGTGAAAGGCAACAGAGACTCTGTTTAGTGGGACTGATTTTTTGCAATGTCAAGCCTTGTTCTCATTACACTTAGCATTAAGAATTTTGAAAGAGACTTCTGTTTCTGATTTATGTTGCTTAATAATAATAATAAAAAAAAAAAGGACTAGGATGTTAAGACCATGTCGCTGGATAAAACCATCACTTTGGCAGCTCTAACACAGTGTGGTCACAGCCCAGTCACTTGTTCACTTTAGAAATAGAGAGGAGCTGCCTCTGTGGGCTGGGAGTGACTTCTCTCCTCACCCCTACTAGAGAGGTGCTGTGCTTGAAGTGCTTACAGGCTGGGCATGGCCTCGTGTGAACCTCACTCACAAGTTGCTCTGTGGCTCAGAGCAGAGGCTGACTCCGTGTCTCGGGGTCTGGTGTATTTCCAATGTCTGTACATTTGTAATTTGTAAGGAGAGTCCTGTATGTGTGCATAGTAAGGGCTTTCTGTGAAATTCCATGTTCTGTCTCTGGGTGGACTTTAGGAAGTAGGCGCTTGGAGGCCATAGAGACGAATGCTGCTTCTTAATGCCAGGGATGATATCAAGGAGGAAAGCTTTGACCTAAGTGCTTTTCTGGCTCCTCCTGAGTCTTCTAAAAAGCTTCATAGAAGGGAAGAGCAGAATAGCATCAAAAGAAAAAAAAAAAAAAAAAAACACAGGAGGGACATATATTTGCCAATGAAGAATGGAGAGCGAAATTTAGAGGAGATTCAGGAAGCAGGACAAAGGGAAAGGACTTCCAGAGAAGGGGAGAGGACACACATGGAGGTGAGAGGAGATGTAGCTTTGGGAAGCCAGCATCTGGAGCAGCAGGCACACTGGGGTGTGGAGGAGGGGACCAGGTCCCTCTTACCATTTGATTGTGCATCTCAGGTTTTTATTTTGTGAAACTCCAACAAGGATGCTGCGAGATATTACTATTGAAGGTAAGGTCAGTGAAATTAAGTTATTTGCCTAATATCACTCAGCAGTGGCTAAAATGGAATATAAGCCTAAGTGGGTTTCAGCCTCAAAGGCCATTATCAGGGCCAAATCTACAGTGCTATCTTTTTCCTGGCTCAAGGTGTCCTGCACATCATGGTCACAGCTAAAGTCAAGTAGGCACACCCACTGACCTGAGAATGGGCATCAGCAGAAGGCCGTACATGTGCAGGGTTTGGCTGGCACTGGCCTCTCTGCTCCGAGTGGAGTCTGGGGTGCTAAACTCCCTCACCTTGTCATAGTGTGAAGTGGGTAGGGTCTTGCCTACTTCCTCCACAGGAGCCTGCCTCACTGGGACTTGCAAACAGTTAACGCCCCTGTGCTCTGATTCCCTTTGCTCCTCCCTTCTATTCCATTTCCTGGGGCCCCTATTCTGGTTTGAGGAGTCTCAGGCTCTCCTGGTTATCTGACTGTAAGCTTACCCTGCATTTACTTAGCTTAGCAGTGAAGTTACTTACATACACAACTCCTGCCCAAAGCCCTGAAAGACTGAGGAAATACATTGCTAGTAGCAATTTGTAGTAACCAAACTTGAGATTTAGATTACTACCTCTCTTCCGCCCAACCACATATTTTCACATTACTCATTTTTGGACAGTGGCTCTGACTTCTTGTTATCACTCTCATACAGGCTCTTGCCATTGTAATACTATCAGCCATGAAGCCCTCAGCAGAACTGAATAGAATCTAGTGCCATGCTGTAACCCTGTGATAGAAGTAAACCTCTTTTCTTTATAAAGTACCTAGCCTTAGGTATTTTTGTTATAGCAACACATAGACTAATACACCTACCTGAAGTTCTCTATTCCAGGACATATCCAAAACTTTACCCATTTCTTTTTTCACAGAATTTCTCCTGGTTGGAAGTCATTCTCTCATCATCTCCAAATGTCCAAATCAACCTGTAATTCAAATGCCAGTTGCCACAAACCTTTCATTAGAGGTCCTCTCCCTCCTGCTATCTGAAGTGATATCTCCCACAACTAAGCTCTTATCACAATTTATTGAAAACTCTATGAAGGATTTTTATATTTTAAAATTTGTATTAGAAGTATTTTGGTAATCAATACTGGTATTATGTATTCTTCCAGGAATTTGATTCACAGAATTATGACCAGTTGACATATTCTTCCTGTGTTTCCCACATCCTTCAGAGAAACTGGGAAAGCATTCTTATCAGAGTTATGGTGAAAAGAAATAATTACCATAAGATGCTATAGTTCTTATGTCCTCAATTAAATGAATAAAGCATAGATACTAGAACAGAATAAGGATTCAAATATTTACTGAACAAAGGAATGAATAGATAAATATACAAATGAAAATTCCTCAAGAGCTTAGCCTTTAAAAACCACTTACCTTGTGATTATTTCTCTTTAATGTACTTCCTAGGATTATCTATGAGAATTCTATCATTCTATAAAGCCACACAGTCCTTCCAGTTATCTGGTATTCCGCCTGGGATCCATGGTGGTCTCACCTTCACCACAGTGAGTCCCCTACATGCTGTGCTCTAGAGGCAATCAAGAATGAGAACAATTTAGCTGGTTATAAAATTATGGGGGCACATTTTCTTCTTTTTAGAATTATTTCCATTTGGCTTCCCATGTTGCTAGAAAGAAGTCAGTGGTCAACCTAATTTTTTAATTCTCCTTGCTTTTTACAGATAGATAGTCCTTTTTTAATCTTTGGAGTTCAGCAACATCATTAGTACTTTATCAGGCTTTTAAGGGAAAGGTGTGCCTTTTAAAAATTTTATTCTAAGATCATTTTTTCTTTTACATTTTTGAGTATTTTTAATCTCATCATTTTTTTTTCTGTTCTCTTTTTCAGCAACACCAATTATAGATATGCCAGATTTTCTTTGTCTTACATGCCTATCTTTACAGTCAGGCTGCCATCTTTTTTCTTGTTTTACATCATTTCTTCAAGCCTTCCACTATGTCTCTGGCTCTGTTTTCAGTTGTTTTATTTTATATTTGTGCTTTTTAGAGGGGCTTTCATTTATCATGCTGTTATTTTTCTTTTCCAGGTCCTTTTTGAACATGACTAACTCACTCCTTTTTATTATCTTCTATAATCTTATAATACTCAGCCATTTGAAATCCTCTAGATCTTCTTAGAGCTCTTTCTGCAGCTATTGGTAATATTTTTGTGTCCACTGGAATTTATTTGGGGAACTGTGTCTTTCATATTGTGTTATTTGATCTTAATCCATTTTTTTTCTTTTTAGTGGTTGTGGGGATTTAGTTTTTGTTTGGTTTACTTTTGCATGCTTTATTTTTGTAGCTTTCGTGCCTAGGTCAGTTGATGCCTTTTTGATTATTAATTATTCTTGATGGGGCCACTCATTTCCGAAGAATAGAACGGTGTAGAGTGAAAGAAAATCATTAAGTTGGCTCATTCTGTAGGTTTACCTGAGACCTCTGGTCTCAAATGCATTCTCAAAAAATTATATATCTTTTGTGTGTGTTTGTTTTACCCTTAGGTACATGACTTTAATTTTTGTCATTCCAAAATCTGGTATGGTTTCAGCACAACCTCTAAGCATCATGATCTGGGGACTCTTGCCTCTTGTCCATCCATCACCCTGTTTTCCTCTGACAGTCTCTGTGAAAAGGCCATTGTTCCGTGGACCATGACAAGAGCCACTCAGCTTCTGTTCCTCTTCAGACTCACCTCCCTGCTGATCTGTCAGGATATGACCTGATTCTTTTATGATGATTGTGTCCCCAGACCTCATTGCCTCAAGCAAAATGCCCTTTCAGCAGGCCTTCCAGGGCAGTGGCTTTTGCTCTTGGTGCAGTCTGCTTCCTGTGCATGCTGATGAGTGTAAGCTGACTCTCAATAGCCTCCACTTTTCACGGTATTGCTCTGTTGTGCTGCATAGTTGGGCAGCATTGCTGTTTCCAATTAAATGGATTTCCTCCCTTCGTAGTCATTTTCAAATGTGCTATTTGAGAGAATAGAGTAAAATGAAAACACTTTTCATCTTTTGTGAAGGTCCAGATGACATGTTTGTTAAGGTCAAATCAGATGAAAGAATCTTGTGTGGTTAATAGAAAAAAGTCTCTGAATGAAATAACACCAAAGTAATGGATATTTGATACCATTATAATTCAGTTGTGTAATTCTTTGAAACCCTTTTCAGGACAAGTGAAAACTTTAAAAATGTAGGACAATATTTAAATATAAGGTGGTAACATTTACTATAGAACAGAGTTTGTATAAATCTGGTCATCTTAAGAGACTTACTTGCTGGCAGACTCAAAGGCCTTTTTATTGATTTGGCTATGATATTTATACTTATGCTCAAATGAAAATATGTTAGTGTATTTTGAGCAGGGGAAGGTATTAGCTGTTGCAGAAAGGAGAGACAAGGACTTCTTGCTTTAAAATAGTCTAAATTAAGATAGAAGAGCAAAGCAACATCCTAACAAGTAATGAGCTAGTTGTTAGGTTCCCTGGAATTCTGGATGAATGCTTAACGTGTGTACCCATGAAGCCTTGTGTAGAGTTGTTACTTGTCACCTCCCCTCCTTTTGTTTTTCAGAAAGTTGATGGCTATGTAACACTGATACAGCTATTTCCCCTTGCTGAATTCACAAAGGAGAGCTAATTCATCAATGCAGACTTGATACTGAGATCAAACATGACCCCAGAATCTTTCTTTTTTTTTGATACTGGAGATTGAACTCAGGGGCACTTGACCACTGAGCCACATCCCCAGCCCTATTTTGTGTTTTATGTAGAGACAGGGGTTCACTGAGTTGCTTAGTGCCTCGCCGTTGCTGAGGTTGGCTTTGAACTCGCAATTCTCCTGTCTCAGTCTCCGTAAGTGCTGGGATTACAGGCTTGCACCACTGTGCCCGGCTTCAGAATCTTTCTTAATAAAAAAACTTAAAGCATCTTTTGTAAATCCATTCAATTTGGCATGACAAAACAGCCTGTTTGCCACTCTTGGTATTCTGAATCTAATTTACCATCAGCCTTCTTGATTTATTCATATTTCAAAAATAATGGTGAATAGGCAGAAATATGCAAAATTATGCAAAGAAAAATGAGATTTTTATGTCCAAAAACAGTTTATTTGCTTGTTTCCCATGTCATTTGAATAGGGCAGCTATTGAAATAGTCCACATTTGAACAATTGAGCAACATTTCTTGATACCTTCCATGGGCCAACACTATCAATCTAGAGTATAAGGATTAATAAACTATAAGGAGTTGGCCAATTAGTTAGTATGTTTATTGAGAACTTCCTCTGGCAAACATGGCACTGGGGTTACAGCAGTGAACAAAACTGATATTGACCTTGTTCTCATGGAACATGCAGTCTAGAAGGGAAGATTGTTATTCAGAACATGTAATGGTTGACTCACAAGCACACAAAGTGCTTCAAAGTACTACACTGTGCACTGTCCACTAATACCAGCATTTGACATGAGGTCCTGAGTTGGTTGTGGATGGAATAGTTTGTCATCTAGTATTAGAAATAGCCACAGAAAATAACAAATAGAACTTGATATGATGCATGTAGTAGAAGAGTCATAGACAAGGAACATCAGCAAAATCAAAGACATAATGATGAATTCTGTCTTGCAGGGTCAGAGAAGCAGAGAAAGGAAAGACCCAGGGGAGATTTTAATGAATGAATAGGATGTTGATGGGCAGATAAGGAGACAGAAAGGCTTTCCAGATAGATGAAATGGCTGGAATTCAAAAGCTAAGGAGAGCCATCACGGAAGCATTTTCAACTATAAGTGATTCTGAATAGCAAGCAATAGGCAGAGGTAAGCCAGGTCCCTATAGGACATGTAGAGGCTTGAATTTTACTTTGCATGTGGGGGTGAGCCTGACATTGAAATAATCCCACTTATTTTAGAAA
This sequence comes from Geosciurus inauris, assembly GCA_004024805.1. Lineage (NCBI taxonomy): Eukaryota > Metazoa > Chordata > Mammalia > Rodentia > Sciuridae > Geosciurus > Geosciurus inauris. The sequence continues at coordinate 81,820 of PVHX01003801.1, forward strand.
GATCATTTGACAGCAGGACCGAGGATGGATTTGGTGGTTGGATTAAAGCCTGGAGATAAGAAACCCAAATAGGAGGTTATCATACCATATGAGGAAGATAACAAGGAATTATAATGAGCTATTATAATGACAGATTTGAAATGTCAGATTCTAAATATCTAATGCAATTTACACTTTTTGTTCTGTACTTTGATTTTTCTGTGATAATGGTGATGTAAAGCAGAAAGCTCATATTTGAGAAATATTTATGAAGTAAAATTCATTTGTTAATTGGTCATGATTCTTGAGAGTGAGATGGGTGACTATATATTTGGAGCTTTCTCTAAGGTAAAGATTATAGAAGATTTGCACTAAAATTAGTGAGTTCAGTCTTGTACATATGGATTTTAAGTGCCTGTAATCATTCAGTAAATTCATCCAGTGGGGTAGTGGGTCCATATGTCTAAATTCAGAATAATTATCCTGAATACATGGAGTTGATCAGTATTAGTACATTGTTAGTATGTGTTAGCACATGACTAACAGTAAAATTACCCAGGAAAAAATATGTCTGCAAAGAGAACCCTGGGGAACATCAATATTTAAATAGTTTGCAGAAGAATAGAGTCCAGCAAAGGAGGCTGCAAAGGAATCACCAGAAATATCAGGGGGAAATTGAAAAAGTCAAGGTAAATGTAACTTGAAGATGGTTTCAGCAGCATCACACATTACAGAGAAATCAAATAAATTAAAGTCAGAAAAGTGTTAGTTGGATTCAGCATTTAGAAGGTCGTTGTTGACATTTGGTGAAAATAGTTTCAATGGAGAGATGGGTATAGAAGCCAGATTGCAATTAGTAGAGACGGAGAGAAATGACAACATATGGAGGACTCTTTAGATTGAATGGGAAATAAAGGGGAGGGGGAGTTAGAAAGACAGCTGGAAGAAGGTGGGAGAGGGTTTCTGAAGAGACTGGAAAAGAGAGAGAGAGGGGATGATATGACCAGAATTTAAGTAAAGGAGTTGGCCTTTGTCTTAGTTTGGATCTCTATTGTGCTATGAGAAAATAAAGCAAGTATAACTAGTTTCTTTGGAAAGAACAGGTAATATTAGTCATGGAGTAGAAAAGTGAGACAGTGAAGGAATACCACCAACAAAAAAATCAAGCCAGGTGCCACGGTGAGTGACAGGATCTTAACCCCACAGGGGAAGTCTGAACCAGTCAGTATAAGATGCATGGCTCAGAGTTTTCTCACCCAAGGGCCCAGGAAACTGGAGCATCACCCCAGCTACTGTGACATTTTGGATAAAGGCTGCTTTTACAAGTTTTAATTCCCTTGCACTTCCAATCTCCATTGCAGGTAGCTGAGCAAACACACCCTCTGCTTCAGGTAAAATGGTCCCAGGTAAAGAGATGTTGCAGATATTGCATAGGTGGGAGCTGGGCCAGGTTAATTGAAGTAGTAAGGTTCAAAGGTGTGCACTATGAACCAATAGCTTCTCCTATGGTTTGGAATATTGGCTTTTCAGCTGTGTGAGTGAAGGCATGGGGTTGAATAGACTCTTCATTACCTCTTCTGTAATAAGCTTATGTGTGCTAAATTTAGTTCATATCTTTGTCATATGTTCTCAATGTTAAGTCAAAATGTGTCTAAATAGGAATGTACAGGATTGAGAACTCCTATCTTACATATATAATTGATAATATCTCAATGCTGCTTGTTTCCTTTTTTTTTTTAACCTGGGATTGAACTCAGGGGCACTCAACCACTGAGCCACATCCTTAGCCCTATTTTGTATTTTATTTAGAGATAGGGGCTCACTGAGTTGCTTATAAGCACCTCATTGTTGCTGAGGCTGGCTTTGAACTCACGATACTCGACTGTCTCAGTATCCCCAGCTGCTGGGATTGTAGGCGTGCACTACCGGGCCTGGCTCTGATTTCATTTTAATAGTAATAGGTCTTATTTGATTCCTAAAATTTATCTTGCAAGAGCACCCCAAAATAGATTTTCACTGTGAAAAATAAAATTTGTGACTAAGTACATAAAAATTCAAAATCACCAATGAATGACTCTAGGTATTTAGGAATTCAGCTAAAGTAGGAAAATCTTCACTCAAAACACATAATTTATATTTGATCTCTGTTATTGTAGAGATTTAAATATAGGCATTGGCCTCGAGTTTATCCTGTGTGTTTAATTTAATTTTTTATTTAATTTTTTGTACCAAGGATTGAACCCAGGGGCACTTAATCACTGAGTCACATCCCCAGCCCTTTTCATTTTTTATTTTGAGACAGCGTCTTGCTAAGTCGCTTAGGGCCTTGTTAAATTGCCGAAGCTGGCTTTGAACTTGAAATCCTCCTGCTTCAGCTTCCTGAGCCAGGGGGATTACATTTGTGCACCACCGTGCCTGCCAAATTTATCCTGTTTTGAGTTGTCTTGATTTGAGACTCAAGTGGTAGTTTAGACTGTAGAAACATAGTTTCTTTCGAACCTTTTACTTTGTAGTTTGGTTCAGAATGATTTTTCCTTTGCATAATAATAGGAATCCCAGGTACTTGCTCTTTAATGTGTGAAGCTTGCTACTAAATATCAGAAGAAACAATTAAAATATTTCAACATGATTTCCTCTGAAGAGCAGGACATGGTGCTAAGCAGAGGTGGAGTCTGAGACTGATAGAGGTTATAAGCCTTGTTTTACTTGACCTTTTAAAGGCAGTGCATATCTTACTTTATGTATTTTGAAAGGTTCTATGAAGAAATTATGGCTTGGAGAACAAAAGATAAAATCTAAAAGAGGGACAAGTGGGAAGAGATGGTGAGTCAGAGCTGTTGTGCAAAAGAAAAAAGTCTAAGGAGGCAAGAATGAGAAAAGAGGGGCTGGGGTTGTGGCTCAGCAGTAGAGTGCTCACCTAGTGTGGGCGAAGCACTGTGTTTGATCCTCAGCATCACATGCATACAAATTAACAAATAAAAATAAAAGTTATAAAAAATTTTAAAAAAAAGAATGAGAAAGGGGTCACTTCTGTCATGCAAAATACACCTATAAGGAAGGAGGGCACCAAAAGGAACTGAGCAGGTTGAAATGAGCAACCATTGTGTTCCAAGCTGTGCACCAATAATTAAACTTCTGCATCTCATTTTCCAGGGACTGAGACACTCAGAGCTAGACCCTTAAGACTATAATTTAAGATTCTTCCATAGAGAGGAATTATTTTGCTTATTGTGACATGGTGGTGCTGGGGGAAAAAATGGACTAAGAAATTACTTTGATAGTAGTGATTGCTTTATTTTAAGGGCTAGGAGCCTGAATGGAGAGTAAGTGAAAGAAGTTGGTACTTAATTGAGTTGGAAGAATTGGAGTCTGTTAGATCCAGAAAGAACAAAAAGAAAGTGGTTTTAATCCCCTTTGGGTAGTTGCAAGCTGGCCTCCTTCTAATTAGAGAAGTATCTATCTCTGAGGACCTGGTTTAAGGACTATTTTTGCTTAGTTACTACACAATGCTGATCCGGTTAGTTGTTTATTCTATTTCTCAGTTTCTTTCACAGTAAAATAGGACTGTAATCTCCACTTCTAAGGATTGTGTGGGGACCACAGGAAGATACCTGTGTCTTCCTGCCTGGCTGATGATGCAAATGGTCCATTGTACTTTTTGCTGTCTTTACTTTGGGAAAATTCGGTACTTTATTATTCTTCAACCAAAATGAAAGCTTTTACATGGGAAATCCATTTTGTCATGTGATTCAAATCTTCAAACTTTTGTCCAAAAATAAGCATCACTAATTCCATGATATATGCATTAAAAAATGAGGATTTAAAATGTGACCTCTAAAGCTAGAAGAATGATTACTTGTTTAACATGGACCAAAGACCAGCAAAATGTTCAGCTTTGATGGGAGAGCAGAAAATTGGACAAATTCCTGGATAAAGGATGATCTAATTATTCATCAAGATTCACAAATATTTATACAAGAATCATAGGACTAGGAAAAATTCCAAGTTAAATGCAAATGTGATTTCAAAAGAAGAAAAGTTCCTAACTTCCTTACTCTAGCCTCTTCTATCCACTCAAAATGTCATTGAAATATTTAAAAAATTATTTTAACCACTTTAGTGTGAGAAGTTGTCTGTAGCTGGATGGTTGACTGGATATAAAGCATTATACTCCTTCAGCTATTAAAGCTGTCCTTGAAAAGGAATATCTCTCAATTTTCTTCAAGATCACTTGTGCTTCAATGAATAGTATTAAACCTCTTTGCCTTTGGTTATGTCATTTCTTCAGCATGGTTTTTGCCCTTGACCTGCAAGAGATACAAGTAGGAGGTTCCTAAATGAATTGCACTATCAGCTGAATACAGGTATGATTTTCTGATCATCAGAGTTGCCTGGAAATGGAGCAATCTGGAAGAATGTTTTTGTTCACTGAGGATGTTCAGATACAAGGTCAGTTAGTGGTAGCTAGCATGTTGCCTTAGCTATTCCAAGATGTTCTGGCTCTAGCAAACCAAAGAAGAGGTGGAGTTCAAACATACATTAGACTGAAGGAAGTATTGGGTTACTGGATACTTTCCTTAAGAATCTCCTTATCCTTTACAAACCACATCAATAAACTAAATTTGTATCCATTCTAGTTGTCTGACCTTGGACAAGTTATGCAACTACTTTAAGCTTCAGTTTCCTTATCCATAGAATGAGTTTACTGACAATAGTGCCTGCTGTATAAGATTATCGTGGGCATTCATTAAGTCAATCCTCTTGAGCTTAGCTCTGCCTAGCTCACAGGAAGCATTCAAAATATAAGCTATAATAAGGAGAACAGAGTGTCTTATCAGGGGATATTACCAGACCTTGAAACTACTTGTGTGTCTGGAAAATTATTACTTTTAAAAACTGTGGGGCTGGAGTTGTAGCTCAGTGGTATAGCACTTGCCAAGCATGTGTGAGGCACTGGGTTCGATCCTCTGTACTACATAAAAATAAATAAAATAAAGGTATTGTGTGCATCTATTTTAAAATTTAAAAAAAAATATATCTCAAAGCACTTTTCTTAAATTGTTAGCACTTGACTTAAATAGCTTATGGGATATCTTCTTACCCTGAGTCTCCATTATTTTAGGTATTTAATTCATAGTAATCATTTAGGGTAAATATTTTAGCACTTTCTTCTTCCCAAATATCAATAGCCTGACTATCCTAGACAAATGTTGTTTAGGACAAGGAGCTAGTATGGTAGAGAGCCCTCTGCCTTTGGAGCCCTGTGGACCTAGTTTATGTTTTAGCTTCAATACTTGTTAGGCTTATAATACCCTAAGGTGTTACTTAACCTCTCTGTATCCACACTGTAAAATGAAGATAAAATAAAATCTTCCTTAAAGAAGTGCAGTGAAAAAAGTAATGAGCAATTCTGTTATGTCATATGGTGCTAGATAGCTACCAATCTTTCTGAAGGGTACAATTTTCCCCTTTCAAGCAGGTGTGTTTGCATGATTAAACACAGCCTGACAGTGTTCTTTTTCCCCACCTCCAAACAGCAGGAACATCTTCTGCCTTGCCTTTGTCCTGACATAAAATTGATGTAAGATTTTGGATGGCACCCAGGCTGTCTTGGGACAAAGGCCTTAAGTAAATGCTTTGGTTAAAGACAGTTTTGGTGTATCTGCCAAGCAGTCACAAAAGTGCCTGGCTTCCCAAGGGCGAAGCAAATGATTTTGTGACTGGCTTTATTTACTTAGAGAAGAACTTGTGAATTTTGTGCCAACAGTACATGCACACAGTTCTGCAGCCACCACTTCCCCCTTTTTAGAGCCATTCAGGCATCCTAGCGTGATGCGCTAAACTAGAGGGAACAGGACTCATTAATTCATTATTAAGCTTGGGCATTCTAACTTCCACCTCACCATGGCTTTTGATTTTTTGTTTTCTGGGGCTTCTAAACTCTTCAGAGCTTGACCTGCTACTTTGCTGGCATTGACCCATCACTGAGCTCCACACGCTGGGTTTTTATTTTCCTGGCTGCCTGGATGGGTTTGCTCTGTGTTGGGGAGAATGTGGTTAATTAAGGGCTTCAGGCAGAACCTAAGAGTGCTTTTTAAGTTTTTCCTGCTGATTGGTTCATTGCTCTCCTCATCTCATTATCCAGATTTTTCCTCCAATCTCAAGAACGAGTTTCCTCCTCATAAAGCCCTGCTGGATGATATGTAGCCCGCATAGTGCTACCTGCTTGATTGCCTTGTGGTTTCTCTGTGAGAAAATCATGAAATTAAGTTGTGTTCAAATCTGAAGCTTTTCTGAAAATAAATATGAACAAATTAAGTGCCCTGGAACAAAGCTAAGTAACTAATAATTTTTCAATCTGCTTGAATAAGGAGAATGTTTAAGTAATGCTAATGTTCTACAAAAACCGTTCCTTCTTATTAAGCAGAATTGTAGAGCGGTTTCTTCCTCATCAGTAAGTTGTGGACAGTAAAGGACAAAAGTAGAAAACTGAAGTGTAATTGCTGACTGTAAGAAGCTTTCCCTCAACACGTGCTTACTGAACAGCCAGCCTAAGCTGAATAATGCACACGTCTGATTTGACCTCCCATGAGACAGAGGAATAGAAGCTCAGCAAGTCACAGGGACTTGATGCAGTTACTAACTTGGTTCCAGTTGTGACCTGGGTTCAGACCCACCCTTGCCAGATTCTCACACTCATGCTCAAGCCCATCAAACAAGTTCCTTTTCATCTACGTGCACAGTGATTTCCATTTACTCGCATGATGTGGTTGATGCCAACTTAGAAATCCTGCTATTCTGGTGGATTCTAGTGACATCAGGTTGCAGCATAGATTGAAAGTGAGCCTGCCCAGGTTTCACTGGAGGCTACAAGCTAGCCAAGTATGAAGCCAAAGGAGAACAGGGGCAAGAGGTGTTAGCTTCTCCCAAAGCTTGTTTATAGACAGCAGCATGGTCAGCAAGCAAATATCTAACTTTGTGTGTGTGTGTGGGGGGGATAATTTACATATCTATATACAGTAACTAGATGCATATGCATTTTTCTGTTTCCACCATTCCTGTGATTCTTGCCCTTTACACTTTGTTTCCATTGAAAATTAAATTTAGTTGTTTTTTTTTTTCTGTTTTTGAGTAATTTTAGCAAAAGGACCAGGTCAAATCTGACCCAGAATGGTGGTTTTAGTTGTTTGACATCATTTATTTTCCTCCTGATTTGCATATTCATGACTGACTTTGTGTGAATCATGGTCTTTTGCAAATACAGCAATTCATTAGACCAGCATTCACTGAGTGCCTACTTAATGCCCATCTGGTCTTTATTGCAGAGACAAAGAACTTGTAAGTTGATCACTCTTATAGTTTATAATTGGGGTGGAAAGATAACACATGTGCTCCTAGAAAGTTAAATAAGAACTTTGTAGTATGCCTCAGACACAACAAGAGCACAAAAGACAAATCATGGACTGGACAGGGTTTAAGAGTTGCCTTCTCCCACCCTGTCATTAATAATGTAATGCTGCCTGTAATTCAGCACTGAATCAATGGCTCAGATGCTAAGTGTACATGGCTTATTGGTGGATCAAAGCACAATTGTATAAATGAAGGGCTGAGTTAATACTATTATCTCAGCTTCATGGAGAAAAACAAAAATGAAATGCCTGGAAAGCTATGTAGGAGTTGGAAAGGCAAAGAAAAAATAAGTATGAGCATTAATATACATTTAGGGACCCCAACTTACTTGGGGAATAAATTTACAATATGCTATTGTTTTGTTGTTTTCCTTTAAAAATGGGATTTTGAAAGGAGGGATGTGAGGTGATTCTCAGGCCTCGTCTGTTTCATGCTGCACCTGACTCTGGACCAGGTGAAGGCTGAGAGGAAATGATTGGGGTTTGTGAGGAATTACTGAAGAGGGGGCTGCAGGTGATTTAATGAGAGAGTAAGCAGAAGATTTTCTATTACCTATTCATCACTACTACATGCAAAAAAGTAAAAGTATATTGTAGTTTGAGGGATTTAAATAAATATGGAAAAGCATTTTGACATCGCCTTTTCCCACTTTAATCAATTACTAAATTCTAAATATTTGCTCTATTGTTTTTTAAATTCACTCCTTGTCCATCTCTGTCAACTTATCCTTAACCCAAGCCACCATCACCTCTAGTCTAGAGCAGAAACTTCAGCTAGCCACCTCACTGTTCATTCCCACCCTATTCTAATTCTACTCTGCCACCTGCACGACTTTTAATAAAACAAATCAGGCCATGACAATTTTCTTCCTTAAAACTTTTTGGTAGAGTTAATTCTTAGAATTCATTTTATACTTTTGAGCATGGCCTGCCTGGTCCCGTCTTTGCTCCAGCTGCATCCCATATCTCCATTACCTACATGTTTTGGCTATACGTTCAAGCTTTCTCTCATTTCAGGAACTTCTCACATATGCTTCCCTTTGCCAGAAATACATTTCACTCTCCTACCCTCCAATTCCTATACATCCAAAGATCTGTTCTTCAAGGGAGATTTTCCTGAGCCCCTAGACTCTGTTCAATACCCTATGATGGATCTTGAAGAGACATGATTTTGATCTTGCTTGTAATTGCTTGTTTAATGTCATTTTCCAGGAGACACTTGGGCTACAACTGCTGAACAAAATAGGCCTGGAGTTGTGAAAACTACATTCGGGGATTTGGAGAAAGACAATAAATCTACCTACTAGATTGTATAGTATATCAAATGATAAGTAGCCCAGATAAAAGAGAAAGTATATGTAGGGTAAAGAAGATCAGAAATACTAGATGAAAGTAGCAACTTGTAATGTTAGGAGGAAAGGTCAGCATTTCTCTATCCATATCAAAATTAACTCAAAATATTAGAGTATTAAATGTAAAACCTTAAAGTATAAAGCTGTAGCCTTTTATAAAGCCTGGCATGGAATGGCCAATAAATGTGTGCCAAGGAGACTAATGAACAAAATGAACAAAATCATTATTATACTCATTCAAAACTCTAAGCTTGGTGCAGTCACAGAATGCACACAGTGCTCTCTGATCATATAGCAGTCTAGGCAAACCATGATTTACCCGGACATTGTCTGAATCCTTCTCCACAATGTTTTTTGTGGTGGAAGGAATTCCTCTCATTTCTTTTTCCTGCCTCCCATGAGACCCCACCGAGTCTGGTAGAGTGAGTTACTGTCCTGCCATGAGGGAACAGGGACTTTTTCACAGTGATTTTTGGGGATGCTGGAACATATACTGACAAAACACTGGCTCAGAGGGTGGATGGACAGAAAGAGTCAGGGTCTTCACTCATGGACGGTTTCTCTCTGGGTCTTTGTACCTCCCCAGCTTCTGCCTTATACACACACATTTTTTTCTTGTTTCTCCTGAAAACAAACAGCCTGGCTCCTGGGCAGCTTAGCTTTAAATTGGAAAATGCAGCCTTGCTTGGCAGAACACCAGTATCACAGCCTCCCCACTGTGCACAACAGCTTGTGACAGACATCCCTGCAGGCAAGACCATAAAGGGCTGTCTAATACCCCGGAACCACCACAGCCAAAAGGACTTTCCTGTGCAGCAGCTTTAGAGTTCAAGTCTATGGGGGCATTTCCTCTTTTCTCCCACAATTTCTCACTCTGTACTTGATCTTAGATTTCTTTTTCTCTCTGCTTAATTAATGATCCCTGGCTCTTGGATCATTAGAAATCACTGTGCCCTAGAAATGACAACCAGAACAGAATTCAAGGTCAGTGGAGAGGAGCCACTGGCAGGAGTTCTGACAGGGCACTTTTGTCCCTCTACCCTTAATAGCATAGCAAATACCCTTTCTAGGCCACTTAATAGAGGCCCTAATCCAAGTAGGAGCGCCTATCTTAGAATTCATCTTATACTTTTTAGCATCTCAAAAATACAAAAATTAGATTGAAGCTAGCCCTCTTGTGGTACTAATTACTTCTTATCTAAATGATAGTGGCCCCTGGTAAGTCTCCTTTATTCCAGTGGTTACCTACCACCCCCTATTTTGCATGTTCTTAGCTCAAGTTAATGAAGAAAATCTAAAGTCTTTAGGTTGGCATTTAGTAACTGGGCCCCTACCTCCATTCTAGCTAAATCCGATGTTATTTTCCTCTGTATCTCTGCTGTGCTGACCCAACTGCCTAAATATAGTTTCATACCACAAATGCAGGAGGGGATATTCTGTTCCATGCTTGGCTCGTTACTTTCCTCGTGCCTCGAAATTCTTTCTCCTGGGCCTCTTCATAACTTACCCACATTCACAGGCCCAACACAGCTATCAACCTTGAAAATAATTCCTCCTTCCTGTGAATTCTCATTGTCTATGTTTGTTTTTTAAAAAATAGATTCTGCATTACTGCCAGAATTTTCCCTCTTGCTAGGTAGGTGTCAAGCTGCCTGCTGTCCATGCCGGCGTGACTCATATTTGTATCAGTCAGAGCAGCCTAACATTAGACCTTGAACCAAGTGGGTACTTAATAAGGCCATATTAGATTGATGGGTGTTTGATACAATGGAACTTTTTTCTCAATGCCTGACTTCAGAATAGTTCAGTAAAAAGTGTTATGACACTAGAACACCAGAGCCTTTCTGTGATATAGCCCATTTTTGAATAGATACTAACATACTATAAATTTGTGTTAAAGCTGATCACTGGACATTTTTCACTGTAAGAGTGTTCTTACCATGATAAAACAATTCTTTACCTCCATATAGGCAGTCTTACAATATGGATCAGGATGACAACATGATAGGGGTTTAATTATGAGTTTGTTGTTGGTAATTGCAATTACACTTTTGCATTTGAAATTTCATAACCAGAGCAAGATGCAAAAAATACAAATACATAGGTATGTTTAAGAATCACATTCATTACTTTATATTTGAGAGCAATGACAAATTATTCTCTGCCTATTTCTCCTAAGACTGTAAACTGAGCATGATTTCCACTGCAGCTTTCTCAATGTCTCTGCCCTTTTGGGGAATGTGTGAGTGTGTATGTTTGTTGGTGTCCCATTTCTCTCTCTCTCTCTCTCTCTTTGAAGTTCTTCAAGGTTTCAGTTTAACAGAGCACCAATTGTCTTCCAGCCTTTAATTTTATTGAAGGAAATATTAACTTTACTATTTCATAATTAAGAAAATCTCTTTGTGCCCTTCTACTTTTCACAGCTATGGTTTTTTTCCTAGTGGAAAGTTACAGGTAAACACAATAATAGCTTAAAAAATAAATTGGCAATGCTCTGCTTCTCAGAAGCTCATGTTTCCCCATTTAGAAGTTCTCCTGGTGGTGAACCACAGCATGATCCAAGAGGCCCTTCTCATCAGGGGTTTTGGCACTACCATGCTCTCTGGTTTGTTCCCAACTGCTTCAGGTCACCTGCTGCATTTTGTGGTTGGCATCGTGCTTGTGCTTATGGTTGTTCTGGAAAGACTAGTCTCTTAACAGAGATGGGTTCCTTTTAGGTGGATTTGAGGTTTTTTTTTTTTTTTTAACATTCTTTTTGTGGCACTTAAGGCATACACTTTTTAAAGTAGTAATGAAAGATTATGTTTTTGCAATATCAGTAAGACTCAGAGGTAGAATTCAGTGGAATAATCCTTCCTCTTTCAATTTTACATTTTAAAATGTGTCTGGTTTACATTTCGTTTCCAGAATTTCCAAACACTTTTTCACAGTTCTTTGTTTCTAAGGTATAGTAAGTCTTAGCTATTCAGAGCAAATAGAAAGGATTGAGCCAAGACCTGGATTAAGACAATATTGATTTCAGGCAAGAATGTAGGAGGACTAACTGAGCCAAGACTTAAGATGGAGTCTGGAGCTGAGGAACTGACACAGGGGAAATGTGGACTCCTAATGGAACCAGGTAACTGAGGCATATTGTTTATCTGTTGCAGACCTGCTATACGCTAACACTATAAAGTGTTAAGGTTCATCAAAACAAACCTAGTTTTGGCCTCATGGAACAAAATGGCAATACAGAAAAGAAACATACATGAAACAATTACATAATAAATAATGAGGAAGGAGTATGCTGAAACTGTATCATAGACCTAATCCAGGCAGGGAGAGCAATGAAATGTTCCCATCGAAAATGACATTTAATTGGAGCTCTGAAGGGTAGGCCAGTATTTCCTAGGCAAAGACTGAGGAGGAAAGATTGTGCTAGGAAGTGAGAATGGTTTGTGAGAGGGCTCCAGTGAGAAAGAGCCTGACATATTTTGGACACTGAGTAGCTAGAATGCAGAAAGGTGGGGTGTTGAGCATGGGATGGAGAGGTTTGCAAAATGAGACTATGGAGGTTTGACAGAGGTATAGCAAGTTCAAATATTAACCAGGCAAACTTCTGCCTTGAGGCCAACTCAGCTGTGAGGGGCTCAGCAGCAGGGACCCTAGATATCAAGTTGCACACTGGCAGCAAGGGGCAATGTCTGTCTTGAAGACTGTCCATCCAGGCATAAGACTGAAGTGTGTATCAGGCATACTGGTAAATTCAAAGGATTCATGAAGAGAAATAGAACAACTGAGTCCTAGTCATTCATTGAGATTTAGACAGGGATCCAGAGAGAAGCTGAGATACTGTGAGAAGACTCATCAGACCAAAGTAATAGGAACAAAGCCGAGGATTGAGCTTATAGACCAGGCCAACATACTATAGTAGCCCTGGTATTATCCCTTGGTCTGAAAAGTTACTCTTTAACAATGTGGGACCCTGAATCTGGGTATTTTGCAAAGATCTGAACCAATTCTAGGTTTCCCTCAATTGTGGGTTTTATGTTCCTTTGTATATCTTTTTGTCTTAATCTAAGCTAGTTTAGGAGCTGGACCATGAATCTGACTGAGTAACTGGAGGAAAGAGACTGGAGAAAAAGGGAGTGCCAGTGCCCCTCCTATTATGTGTGGGTCTGCACATTGTCATCCTTGACAAGCTTTGAAAAGCATCTCTAAAATTGAACAGAATAAAGTGTTTCTCTTAAAAGCCTAAGTAGTGCATTCCTAAATCCCACTCGACCTATTGATGAAATGTATTCTGCATTCACCTACATTCTCATTTGATTTGTTCTTATCCTTTAATGTCTATTGGTTTAAAATATAGCTAGGTTTTTCCAGCTTTGGAAAATTAAATGCAAACTGTGATCCTGGTTGGAGATCATGCACTGAATAGAAATGATCCAAAATAGGGAGGGGTAGCTCAGAACCACCCAGGAAGTTAATGCCTATTTAACATGTGTTAAAGATGAGCAGCACTGAGGGATTATGGCTCACCCTGAGTACTGGGGAATAAAATGAAATGTAACACTAATTCATTTTTTTCTTACCTTTTAGTTTTCTCTTTTTCACTCCAATCCTTTTCGCCTCCAATTAAGATTTGTTATCATAGGAAATAAGCTCTTACATCCCCCACCATTTGATTCTAGTCATACTCTAGCTTTAATCTTAAACCAACCAAATTTTGAGGAACTTCCAGGAAGTTTCATCAATTCATAGAAGAGATGCCTTTGTCATGACCTGGGCCCTGGTTTGTGCTTTCGGTGGGTGGTATTTGATACCAGGGAAAAACATACATTCAGGGCCCAAAGATTAGCCATTATGTGTTAAGAAGTCTTCCAAAAAAATAAAAGGAAGCTTAGTGTGAATATTCAGTATTCTGTAACAGACAAACTGAAGGATAAAAATTCCATACTACAAAGAGTACTTCCCAGTATGACTTGGGGTCCCCAGAGATATGTTCTCATATTGGAGTTATTATTCTATCAAACCTCAGTACTCTCCCTGATATCTGGTGAGCTGGGAGGTTTTGTACTTTGGTTCGTGAGACCAAAAGTATTATTGGCCTTGTGTGACCCCTGATGGCAATGGTTATTTGCATTAATCCTTTTGGATGTTTCCTTCTGGACCTTAGGTAGTTTCTTCTTCTGTATGTGCTTGTCAGTATTCTGCTGAAGACTCCAAGACCCTCTGCAAACCCCTAGGCATGCTCTCCATGCAGCATGCTCCCCTCTGGAATTCTGCCTTGACAACTCCAGTAGTTCTGGCCTCCTGCCCAGCTCAGGGAGACCAAGGACCATTTGTTTGAGTTCCTCTCCTGGTGCGGGGGCCTATAGACTCTCTCCAGGAAGTAAGCTGGGGCAATCACAGGCCTCACCTGTTTCTCTGTCTGTTGAGTTTTGGGGATCAAAGCTCTTTGTGGCCTTCTGTCCAACCTCTTAAATAACTTTGTTTTGTTTATTCTTGTCTATGTTGTTTAGTTGTTTCAAGCATGAAATCCAGTTTGTTGTTTTGTCTTGAATGGAAGCTAAATCCCTTCAGGGCTATTTCAAGGTTGTTAAGATTGTTTTCAATGCTTGCTTTTTGAGACCCTACTCTCTATGATAACACCATGAAGAGGAATCTACATCCAACCATAAATATTTTGTGGCAAAATAAAATAAAAATATTTTTGTAATTAATTAATCTTTTGAAATTACCTTTTGGAATCACTAATTCAGTTTATAATTATTTCTAGTTTCTCTGCAAATTGCTAGAATAAAGAAAAATTTCACGTATAAATCATTTTCAGATAGGTATGAATACTAAATTTAGTAGTTAATGAAGTTTCCAGAGTTTACCATTTTAGTTATATCTTTATGCATTTATTCATTTGGTTTTGCGTATTTTTGGTGCTTCTAAAGATATTTGTTAGCTGGGCATGGTATTGCATGCCTGTACTCCCAGCAAATTTGGAGACAGAGGCAGAAGGATCACAAGTTCAAGGCCAGTCTTGGCAACTTAGCAAGGCCTTATCTCAAAAATAAAAAAAATATTAAAAATAAAATAAAGAGCTGGGGATGTAGTTCAGTGATAGAGCACCCCTGGATCCATACCTCAGTACCAAAACCAAAACAAAACACCCACCACCCAAACCAACAAGAAAAAACTCCAACCAAACAAATCTAAAAATATTTCTTATATACTTTATGGGCTCTTAAATAGCATATAGGCTTAGGAATTGGGCATGTCATACCTAGAGGGTAAAATAGCCTTGCTATCCTAAATTATATTATTTAATCCTAAATTATAGTGATTCTATATCAGGAGTGTTCCTGGTTTCTCCTCTGCTTCCCCCTTGAAAGGGACATCTGGCTATATCAGAGACATTTTAGTTTTCTCACTTGGATTGGGGAGACTTGCTACTGTTGGCCTCTTGTGTCCAGAAGCCGAGGATATTGCCCAACACCCAACAATGCTCAGGAAAGCCCCTCACTCCAAGCAACACATTATTTGGCCTATGAGCCAACAGTGACAGGTTGAGAAACACTCCTAAATCAATGTGGGCTCCAAGTATAGAATTCTTGGGCATATTGGGAAGAGTACAATTTTGAGTGGCCTTGGTTGTTGCCTGGTTGCTCTGTGGGTTTTTATTTTATTTAACTCTATTCGTTCAGGCCATCCTAGTGTTGAAGGGAACCACCAGAGCATTTTTAGAAAGATTAGCCCAACATACACTGTCTGTATAAGAAACAAGCTCTAGCACCCCTAAACCATAAATGCTAGGTTGCTGAGAAGGACTACAGGCTGTGACTTTGACAACTGGCAGTTTAACTCACATTAGGGCTGGACAAAAGGCCCACAGACGCATGGACACTCTTTTTCAAGGGCTTTTTTTGTTACTTAAAACTTCTCTGACTGGTCAGCCGGATCCAACTTTGCCCAGCATAAAAATGAAGAGGCTTGTCTCCACACTGCTGTTGGTGTGCTCTGTCGCCACTTCATAATTACTTTTATTTGTTCTGAGTTAACTAACACTTGTTATATTTTGCATAAAGAGGAAATTTTGGGAGAAACTCTGGAAACATGAGACGATGTTGACTTCTTCATTGGAATTGATACTGCCTAAAAATGAAGAACTTAATCTGAGTTAATTAATAAAGTGCAGTGTCTATCAATATGGATTCCATTGTTCTCCTTCTATGTTCCCATCTGTTTTATTCAGTTTTGTGTCACTGTGACTGAAAGACCTGACAACAATTTTGAGGAGAAAAGTTTATTTTGGTTCATGGTTTTAGAGGTTCAGTCCATGTCAACCAACTCTGGGCTGCAGGTGAGGTAGAACATGATGGTGGAAGAGCATGGAAGAGGAAAGCAACTCAAGACATAGTAGCCAAGAAGCAGGGAGAGAGAGCACTCTGCTCATCAGAGACAAAATACAAACCCCAAAGTCATGCCCCCAGTAACTTACTGCTTCTGGTCATACCCTCCCTGCCTAAATTACCACCCAGTTAATCCATATCAGTGGATTAATCCACATTTAGGTTATAGCTCTCATAACCTAATCATTTGGCTCTGAATATTCTTGCATTATATCACACATGAGCTTTCGGGGTCACCTAATATCTAAGCCATAATATCATCTGATATAGAAATACCAATCCTGTATTTTTTTCCCTTAAGGTATTCTGATTATGAGCTTTTGCATAAAGAGTTGCATGTACATAGATTTGGAAGCATCTACATTTTGTTCTTGGATTTCATACATTTGATCTGGTTTGCTTTTCAGAGTTTCACAAGCATGTTAGGCTAATTTATATCTCTGGAACATTTATTCCTGCTGTTCTCTTTAGCTAAGATGCTTCTCTCACCTCAGTGTGGTAAGGGAGAAACTAATCTTTTTCAATCAACCTCTATGGCCATTTTCTCGAACAAACCTTTCCTTACCTTTCTTCCTACCAGTGTTATAGTATTATTTCATGGGTCTTAGTTATTTTGCCTTCATGGACCTTTTTTCTCCATGAAAAGTAAAATTTATATTTCATATTGAATTACTATAAACTTGAATATATTATTATATATTAAAGCCTTTTTTCTACCCAAGAGTAATTTTTTTCTCTTCAAGAGAAATCAAAATATTTTCATAGGCTCCAAAAACGTATCATGAGTCCTTGACACTGTGTCTGCTGTGAATAACAGAAAAGAGACCCCAAGATTTGGAACTGATTCTTTTGTGACACCCTTATTCCTCTTGCTCATTTTATGTTAGTACCTGTAACATATTGTTGTATTTGTATATTTGTTTTTCAGTCTCTTTGAAAGCTCTTGGAATTCCAGGTGTTTGACATGCTCATTGCTTCTAATAATGCTTGTGGATTACCTGACATGAATTAGGGAATCATAAAGAATGAATAAATGATGTGGTTTGTTCTTGTATTTTGAAACCTTGGGTACCAAAAAATTCAAATTCATGAGAACACAGCAGATTTGGGCTTCACCAGGACCTCCATGGCTCTCATGTATGATACTTCTTTAAAAAGACGTCTGACAACTTCTGCTTCTGGGAAAGTGGAACAGTATGTATTCTTCTCTATTCCTCTCACTGAGTAGAATGAGAAACCTAGAATATTATATGTAAAACCAACATAAGAATAGTCCTAAAGACAGAGAAAAGGGCAGGCTGGTTAAGGACCTCAGATAATAAGGAACAACATAGTAGTGAGTTCTAGGATTTTCTATTTATTTTACCTATCTCTCAGATTGAGAACTGAAGAAGCTGGCAACTGCAGACTTCAATAGTAACAGACAGGAGGAAAAATAAAAGCCTGCTCACTCTAGCCAAAGGTCCAGGAAAAGCCTGACAAGCCCGAAAACTTTTAGATAATATTCTGTTGACTCCAGCCAAACACCACCCCTGCCAGCAAAGCCTGGGTTGTGAGCCTAGACGGCGGCTCTTGCCAGACTATAAATAGAGTCCTTTGACTCCTGCTATGGCCATGGCGGAGAGGGTCAAGTGGGGAGCCAGGGCTTTATTTAATGCTGAGCAGTAGTGAGCTTCTCCCCACTGGCCCCACAGTGACAGGGGAGAGAATGTGGATTGTCAAGACTGCCATTCAAATTAGCAGGAATTAGCAGGATACTACCTCATTGTGGGCTTCCAAGGAAGCCCAGTGGAAAGTCAGGAGTTTTACCATCACTCACCAATAACAAGGCCACCTTCCCACAGTAGCAGTGGAGGCCCATATGAGAAGTAGTAAACAAATACCTCTCCCTCTCTCTGCTAGAGTGATTTCAGTGGAGGCCTAGTGGGAAGCCTGAACTCCCCCCTGCCAGCTGTAACAAAGGACCCTCCTTAACCAAGTGTTAGAGGGTCAAATGGTGATCCTGGACTTTCTTCTTCGTATGGCAGTACATGGGGGATATTTCTGCTTCATTCTCTGGAGCTGTCAGAGGACAATCTCAACCTGAATAAAGACAATCAACAGACACCAATGCCAGGATGATATAGATGTTAGAATTATCTGACAAGAATTGTAAAGTAGACATCATACAAATGCTTCAATGACAATCATAAATGTGCTCAAAACAAATGAAAAGTTTGAAGCTTCAGTAAATAAATAGTTTCCATCACTGTAGATTTGTAATATAATTTGAAACCAGGAAATGGTGCCTTTGGCTTTGTTCTTTTATGTTCAAGATTGCTTTGATTTTGGGGGGGTCTTTTCTGGTTTCATGGGAATTTTAGGATTGTTTTTCTATTTCTGTGAAAAATGCCACTGGAATTTTAATAGGATTTACATTGAATCTGCAAACTACGTTGGGAAGTAGTCTTTTAACCACATTAACAATATTAATTCTTCTAATCCATGAACATGGGATGCCTCCTCCCTACTTTTGGGTCATCTTCAATTTTTTCATCAATGTTTTATAGTTTTTAGTGTTCATAATTTTTACTGCCTTGGTAAAACATAGGGGATGTCATCTTTTTGATGCTATTGTGAATGGGATTTTTTCTTAATTTATTTTTCAAATTGTTCATTTTTAACATGTAGAAATGCATTTGATTTTTGTATGATGAGAATTCTTCCAAGGGTATTTTTTTGTGTGTGGGTGTAGTGAAAAAAAAATGAGCATCTCCCACCATACTAAAAGCTGCTGAATCATTCTTGGATGTGGTTGTTCTGCAAGGTACTCCTGCCAGCTGTGTGGAAGAGCATCTGCTGATCCACACTGCTCAACCCTTCAGGCAATCAGACTTTTATTTTTTGCCAATTTCAGAAGTGTGAAATATCTCAGTGTTGTTTTAGTTTTCTTAACCTGACTTAATGAGGTTGTGAATATTTCATATGTTCCTTGGCCATATTTTTTCTATAAATTGCTTATTCACTGATCTTTCTAAGTTGTTAGTCTTTTCTTATGATTCCTAACACTTAATTTCATTTTATCTTGACCTCAACTTTTATAGTTTTTACATTTTAAATTGCTGTTGAAAATCTGGACTAGTGGACTAGGGATATAGCTCAGTGGTAGAGCATTGCCTTGCATGAGTCCCTGGGTCCAATCCCTAGGGTCACAAAAAACAAAACAACCTCCCCCACCACACACCTGTATTAGTATTCAATCATCTTTGAAATTAAAGTTTAACAAGAATAGTCTCTGATTAAAAATTATTATACTAGTAAAATATGCATATAGAGTGCATCATTAACAAAATTAAAAGGCAAGGGAGACAGTAGAAGAAACTAATTGCAAAATACATATCTGATAAATGACTTGTATCCAGAATATACAAATAGCTCAAACACCTTAAAAATAATAAAATGAACAATCCAATCACAAAATAAAAATATTTGAATAGATACTTTATGAAAAAAAGATATTAGAGCTAACAAGCTCAAGGAAGGATGCTCAACATTATTTGTTAATGCAAATTGAAGCCACAATGAGATACCATTTCATACCCACTAGAATGGCTATAATAAAAAAGATAATAAAAATGTTAATGAGGATGTGAAGAAATGGGAACCCTTATATACGGCTAGTGGGGATGTAAAAAGGCATAACCATTCTGGAAAAACATTTTAACAGGTCTCTTAAAAATTAAAATTATTTCAATATGTAATCAAGTGAATTTCATGGGTATCTACTATGAGAATGAAAATATATGGCCGTGCAAAGACTTGTACATTAATGTTATTTGTATCATTATAATAACATGGGATACAATAAACAAATTTAAAATGACCTAAATTTCTACCTATTGGTGAATTGTTGTAGCTGTATGACAAAATACTATTTGGCAATAATAAGGGGGAAATGCCTGATATGTGCTACAACATGAGTGAAATCTCAAACATTATGCTAAATGAAAGAAGCCAGATGTAAGAGACCACATATTATATGATCATATTTTCTCAAAATATCCGACATAAAGTCAGAAAGTAGATGAATGGTTCTGGGATTGGGAGACAGTGAAGGAGGTAATACTAAGTCTTAATAGAAAATAGGCATAAGAGTTTTTTGGAGGGTGATAAGGAGTTCTAAACTTTTTCTGTGCATGTGATAGTTGTGCAAGTTGGTAAATTCCTAAATGTCATTGAATTGTACACAAGAAATGGGTGAATTGTATGATCTATAAAATATGCGTTGGTTTATAGTTCCCTCTCCTTCTCCCTCTTCCCCTCTACACACACACACACACACACACACACACACACATACAACCTGTCTTGCATTTTGAACCAGAAGAATGAAGATAAGGGATAATTTTATATGATACCCCAAAGTTTGTCCTTTATTCTCCCTTTTATTGCTTTTTTTTTTTTAAATTGAAGAAGTGTTCTAAAATACTTGGTATCTAATTTCTTGGCTTTTTCTGATGCCCCTGCCTACTTGGACATAATTAAAATTTTTCTGTTCATATGTGGCATTGTATTTAGTTGATGCTAACAGGAAAACTCTTCTGAATTATTAATACTGATAATTGACTTCTAAGATTTGAGTTAAGGGTAAAATGAAAATGATACATGATTGTCAGATCAATGTGTGAAAACATATATGCATGTAGATTTCTTTCTTGATGTAGAAAATATTCTTCCTAAATCAAAAGTAGAAAGTGAAATAATAATGTATTGTGAATATTATTTTTAACAGATAACATCCAACTTTATGGAAAAATAAGCTGTCTAAAAACTTAAATAATTTAACTACTATGATTGGTAGGAACTTATAAAGCATATAATAATAAATTTGGTCAGAGAAAGTTGAATTCATAAGTGAAAAGTTGGCATCTCAAAAAGAGAAGGTTATATATTTTGAAATGTTATTCTGGAAAAGGGTGAGGGAAGACTTAGTAAGGACAGAAATAAAGACATTAACATTAATTCATGACCTTTAAAAAATGTTCAGTAGATAAGTAGTTCATATCACAATCTAGAAAAACTGTTGATAGAAATGACACAGAACTGAACAGGTAAAAGATAACCATCAAGAGCAGATACATAAAACGTATATCATTGCTTTGGGTAGAGAATAAAAAGTGTCATGGAAAAATGATTTTATCTGGCAGGTTTCATAAAGCTTAAAATCTCCATTCCATTGCTTTTATTAAGAAGAACCAAAAATAATCTCACTACTAATTCAAGAACATTTGCAGTTTGAAGCAGCTTGGGAATATTCTAATAAAATATTTTAACAGTTATCTGCTGTTGTCCAGCTATTCCATTCTTATAAGTTGAGAATGTAGTATAGATTTAATGGGGTTTTTTTTTTGTTTTTTTTTTGTTTTTTTTTTTGTCTGGGTCACACACTGGGCAGAGGGAATCCAGAGAGACAGATCAGTGATGTATTAACCCAAAGTAGTTCATGGCTGTGTAGTCAAGGCAAATAATGGTGAAGGAAGGAAGTCAGAGGTTAGTGCCTGTATTGATTGACAGCTCCAAAGACAGAAGCAAGGCCTAAGAAATAGGGTTGCGCACTGGGGGATTAGGCACAAGCAGGATAGTTACACATAGCTGGGATGATAACAAATGTTTTATGTTGTAAACTATGTTGTAAACATGACAGTAGTCTACCAGGTTAAGGCACTAAGCAACGCCTAGAAACCAGAATTCTATTTGCTATACCTCTATGCACAAGGGCCCTCGTACCTGGACATTTTTGGCTCTAAGACTATTTATAGCGGGTATACCTTATTTGCTTTTCATTGGAGTGATTGTTAGTCTGGCTTTGCTGTGCTATAGATCACTATTTTGCATTGTTTGTACACAGCCTGCTTAGGGTTGCTGATATTTTTATGAATGTACCTAAGGGACTTCTGAACATATGGTCTTACACCATGCAATCTATTTCTGTTTCAGTCTGGACAGTTCTAGGTGGTGCAGTCTTGCTACATGGTCTGAGAAATGGCTGTAGGAAACAACACTCAACGAAGTTATTCCATCATCCCGTGTTTTATATTTGTTGAGGTATGTGTATTTTTAAAAATTTATGGTAAATTGTAATAATAGATTTTATGCTGAGAGCTTGGATTATTTTATACAGTTGTTTAATCTTAGGATTGATAGTTAAATTTTGGTAAATATTGGAAAAGAATAAATTATGTATAATATTTCTTAAATAGGAAGACAAAGTAGGAAGGCTTTTAAACTTTATATTTGGGGTGCAGGATAATTTTTTAATTTTATTTTCGGTTGTGATCTGAATGTATTAAGTATGAAAGAGACTGTAGCATTTTAATTAAATTCTTTTTTAAGACTCAATATCCTTTTTCAGGATTCAATAAGCAAGACTGATGTTATTTTATGGTAGTTTGCCTTGGAACCCAAATAAAGAAATATCATCATAAAGTTACCCATTTCCACTGGGTACTTTTCTTCGGTGAAGTGTTGGGAACTTGTATAATGTGTGTTTCTTTTAGTCATGAATTACTTTGTTGGGTTGCCCCAGTTGTATGCCAGAAAACAGTTTCTCTAGCATCCTTTTGGAAATTTTAGGAACTTTGGAATCATGATTTAAATTTAAAAAAAAAAATCTATTTACTTGGTTATCTCAGAATAAGATGTTGATTTGCCAAAGATATTACTTTGTCTTCTCAAGAAGAGGGGATTTAAGGGATTGTTTTTCATTCTGAAGATCAGGTTTAAAATATGACAGTATAAAGAGCTGAAGAGTCAGTGCCTGAACTTCCCGTTTGCATAGTAACTGCAAAGTTGCCATCTTGCGGGTCAGCTCTGGCATATTCTATCATAGGCATCTTTTTGGCCTAGTGTGGGAGGAAACTGCATGTTGATATATTTTATAATCTATGTGAAAACAGACACTTGGGCTAAGCTACCACTTAGTTAGCAAAAATGGACTTTCAATATATGGGTTTTTTTTTATACACAGTTTATGAATCATTTGAATAAATTTTTTAATTTAAAGTTAATTCTCCCTTGAAATAAATGTATCTGTGTCTATGTAGTGAGATAAATTTGAGCATTCCAGCTTTTGGACAAATATATGTGTGTCTGGCTGATTTTTGAGTTTCACCTTATAGTTATTGCTTGGCAGTTTAATATTACTTGATGATTTATTCAATATTACATGATGATTTTCATGACTCAATCTAAGCAAAACCTCTGAGAAGATAAGCAAAGACCTCAGCTCACAACAATAAACATGCCCCTGTACAATCTGCCCTAAATATGCTGCACAGGGCCAGAGATAACTCCAGACTATAGCTACATGTTATGCATACTATGGATTCTAGTTACTATAGTTCTTTTGATGAAGGTAAAGGAATCTTTATTGTTGCTGCTCATGCAGAAAGGATAGAAGACACAGCTCTACCTTTTAAACTTCTTTCTTCTTTGTCATAAGAAAAATAACATGTTAAAGTAAGCTGGGAGAAGTTGGGGTTTAAGTCATTGGTCGTCACCTTTATCTTCCCTACAGCACTTTTATCTTAGAATTTCTCAAAAACCAAACACGAACCAAGTCTCCAAGTAAGATTTTATTTATTGCTAGAAGCTGTAGACTCTGAAGCTTTTCAGCTCTCTGATGCATGAATGATGAACTTGGTTGGGAGGGCAACAACTAGAGAGAGAAATTAGTCCTCCTGTAGCTCACTTTGACACAAACATAAGTCTCAAAGACAGGGAGAGGAAAGATAGTTTATTCTTTTTCTTGCTATATTGTTGTTCTTATTTTGTATGGAACTTTGAGATCTATCATGACTTCTTTTAGAAACCGGCAGGAGAAAGAAAGAGGAAGTGAAATAGAATACAGAAGAAAAATTGAGAGGGAGGAGGTGAATCTCAAAGTGGCCATCATGATTACCATGCATATTTTTATCATATGCTTAGTTACATGCATCATTCTAGGCACTATAATAATGGTGGTATTAGAAAACTTGGCCAAAAACAACTTGGTTGAAATGTCACTTGGATCAATGAATATCTTTTCAACTGTAGTTTTTTAATTTAAAAAGAATTTAAATGTGGAAGATAAAACAGACATCTTCAAGACCAAAGCTTAAAATTTTGCCATATTTCTGTCAAATATTTTTCAAGGAAAAAAATTTTGCAGGTATGCTAATGTCCTCCTTTCCTGGATCCAAAAGTGACTACATATATGTAGCTAGAAGCCTCACATATGATTCCCATACATGTTTTATATTTTTCTTACATATGTTCATATTTATTAATAACATTTTAGAGAAATTTTACATAGATGGTATTTTCTGAAAACTATATTTTGCAGCTTTCCTTTTCATTCAACATTATATTTCTGAGATTTATACAGATTGACAGATCACTCATTATAATCATGGCATTTTTAAAATTTGATTCATTTATTCTACTTGGGTGTACATTAGGCAGAATGCATTTTGATTCATTACACAAATGGAGCACAACTTTTCATTTCTCTGGTTGTACATGATGTAGAGTCACAACATACATGCTGTCATACATAAAGCTAGAGCTATGATGTCCATCTCATTCCACCATCTTTACTGCCCCTATGCCTCCTCCCTCCTCCCTCCCCTTTGACCAAAGTTCCCTCCATCCTTCCCATGTCCCCTCCCTCATTATGGATCAGCATCCACTTATCAGAGACAACATTCAGCATTGGTTTTTTGGGATTGGCTTACTTCACTTAGCATGATATTCTTCAACTCCATCCATTTACGTGCAAATCATGGCATTTTATTCTAGTATGCAAGTGTACTTCACTGAGGGACAATTCAATTCATCTGTTTGCTTTATTTATTTATTTTTTTACTCTTAACAATTTCTTTGGTAAATAGTATCATTATTTCTAGTTTTGTGTGCATTTATACAAGAGCTTCCTTGGATTGACACTTGTAGTGGAAAGTGTCATTGCTAGAAGATTAGAACATTTTCTAGGTGTTTGTTGCTACAATATAGGATATTCGTATGTGAATTTTCTTAAACTTTTTTAAAAGCTCTATTTGTAGTTTTATGCGTGTGTCTGTTTATTTTGTAGAATTTTTCACATGATTGCATTATCTACAAATAATACACTTCTTCTTTTTCAGTTGTTATGCCTTTAACTCTTATTGCTTTGATTAAGACTGCCTGTGTAATAATGTGGATAGAGATAATGTAGAAAACATATTTCTCTTGTTACTGACTTTAAAGAGAATACCTCAGTATTTCATTATTAAATTATGAATAAATAAGGATTTTCCCCCCTATTCCCTGCCTTTTAGATTAGACCACTTAATTTGTTTTAATCCCATTCCCCCCATATTGGCTATAATGATAGATTATATTTCTAGTATTTTAAAAATTACTCTTAATTTTAAATATATACTTGGCTTAAGAAATGAGACTCATCAATTGCTCTGCCGTTCTCTGGAACAATTAATGACTCTTATGCTTCTTTGAATACTTGTGTTTTTTTGTTGTTGTTGATGTTTTTAGTACGGGATTGAATCCACTGTGCTACATCCCCGGACCTTTTTATTTTTTTATTTTGAGACAGCATCTCAACATGTTACATAGGACCTCGCTAAATTGCTGAGGCTGGCCTTGAACTTGTAATCCTCCTGTCTCAGCTTCCTGAACCTCTGGGATTACAGGCATGCACTACCATGTCCAGCACTTGTGTGTCATTCTTGATTTTAAATCAAGTAAAAAAATAGTGAATTTTTCACTATCTTTTCAATCAGGGTTTCTTTACATTTACTCCATATTTATTTTCTTGATTACTATTGCTTCTTTTATTCCTTGTTTTATTTCCTCTTTCAATTTCCAATTGAAGTTTATCCTTTGGTAGTTTTTTTCAACAAAGATCCTGTAGATCATAAACATTCTCAATATTTACCTAAAGTTGTCTTTATATTGCAATTAATCCAAAATGGTAATCTACCTTGGCATTGAATTCTAGATAAAGAAATTTATTTTTCTACCTCATAGCTTTAATGTTTTATTATTTTTACAAAATGATGCACTTTTTCTTTCTAGTTGCTTTTCATGTTTTTCTCTTTTTCTTTGGTGTCCTACATTTTCTAAATGTGAATTTATACTGGCCATGACATGCTTTGCATTTCAACTAAGAAATCATGTTTGTCCCCAGTCCTGTAAAACTGTCATCTATCATCTCTTCAGACAGTATTTCTATTCTTTTTACTATAATATTTATGTATCTTGTATCTTCTCAATCTTTCTATATTCCCTGTCCCCTTACCCATCTTGTTTAATTTCCAGAAGTTCTGTGTGTATTTTAAAAATCTGCCAATTTTATAATGTTTGTTCATGTGCTTATGTTTTTGTATCTTGTGTGTCTTCAATTATTTTAGGGTTTTTTTTAGTGTTTTTTTTTTTTTTTTTTTTGGTATGGGGGATTGAACTCAGGACACTTGACCACTGAGCCACATCCCCAGCCCTATTTTGTGTTTTATGTAGAGACAGGGTCTCTCTGAGTTGCTTAGCGCCTCG
The DNA here is from genome assembly GCA_004024805.1 of Geosciurus inauris. Taxonomy (NCBI): domain Eukaryota; kingdom Metazoa; phylum Chordata; class Mammalia; order Rodentia; family Sciuridae; genus Geosciurus; species Geosciurus inauris. The sequence continues at coordinate 108,508 of PVHX01003801.1, forward strand.
CCATTGCTGAGGCTGGCTTTGAACTCACAATTCCCCTATCTCAGACTCCCAAAGTGCTGGGATTACAGGCGTGCACCAACCCACCCAGCCAATTATTTTAAATTAAAAAAAAAAAATCTTTCGGCAGTTCTGTGTTCTGAAACTATCGCACTGTGGTTTACCTATTGTATCTCCTGTCTCCAGTTTATAGTGGATTGTTGTCTTATTTATTTTTGTGGTTTTTCTAAAACTAATTTTTGGCAAAACTTACTTCTGCAGGATTTATGTGGGGCTTTAGGTTTGGAGAACATCACTTTGAAATGATTTCACATAATGTTTCCCTTGGGCTTATGCCATATATTCAGAACCTAAATTTGCAAAATCCCAAAGTATACTTAGTCAAAGTTTACCTTCCTTGTAGTCTTCCTATGCTAGCAGGTGAATTTATATAAACATTTTTTTTCTTGGAAGTGAAAATCAAGTTTTCATGAATCCTGAATTTTTTGTAGGAGTCTTGGTTCTGACTCATGTCCCCATGTCTTATTCCCAGCAACATTAAATCCTAAGCTATGGTACTGAGATTAACATATAACCTTTTCTCTACATCCACCTAGGTCTATTGCAGTGTCAGTTTATTCAATGACCACTCTGATTTTTGGTACCCTTTTCTGAATTAGAAAGCTAACCATCACAGGTATTTGCAGTGGAATGTTGCTAATCCAATTTTTGTTCTATAAATGCATGCATTCATTCATTCATCAAAAGTATAGTCACTATCTACTTATTTTTCCAAGACATATGTATTTTGCCCTTTTGGGATACTTTACATAGTAACTATGTTCTGTAACTTGGTTCTTACCAAGTTTTTTGTAGAGCTAAGATTGTTGGGCCACGCATTAAATGTGTATGTGGAATGAGAGAGACATGCTGCCCACATGCCCATAGCTAAGATTGTTGGGCCATGCCTTAAATGTGTATGTGGGGGATATAGGCTTGGAATGAGAGACAGATGCATTTTCTTGGTGATTTTAATTATGTAAGCATATAGTTTAGATTTGGGGAAATGTTGTTTATTTGTGGTAGTTGATGAGGAGAATAGATGCCAACCAGCCTCTAAAATTCAAAGTTGCTGCTGAATTATGAGCCTGCCTTGACCTACCCAGAAGGCTGAATTAGTTATAGAGAAGCTGCCTGGTGAAGCAGCATGAAGCATAGAAGGTCTCATGGTGGCAAAATGTCAGGACCAGCCTTGCCCCAGGTACTCCTGGAATGGTGCCAAAATGAGCCCTTAGATGTCACTGGAGAGAGAACAAAGTTTGCAGATTGCAAGAGCACATGTTGAAGGTAATGGAATGAAAGGGCATGAACAGTGGGAGGATAGCAGAATGGATGAAATATGATATGTAATGGACAAAGCAGCTTTGGAAGCCAAGCCCTTAAATGTTAAACATGCAGAAAAATGTCTACTTTGCCCATCTTCTGGCATCAGCTGACCTTTAAATGTCCCTTGCTGTCCTGGCCAGAGCCTTTTAGACTGAAAGCTTTTGACAATTGAATAATGATCATAAAGGATAAAATATAAACTTGTATTACTAATAAGAGGGAAATCCAGAATCACTAAATTTCCAACATGGTCCACAATAGTGTTTCTGACCAACAATTTTAGCTCTTCCCTGCTCTGATGAAACTAGAACAAGTAAAAAATAGCAAATGCTGAACTAGTCAAAAACTATAGAAGTGGGGGTGGGGGGGATTAACCTTTACATGAACATGAGACTATCTACCCTCTCATCCTCATTTTTGCTTTTTAAGCTCAATAATGTTAATTTTTGGTCAAGATAAAAGTGCTTTCAACAAATGAAGTAAAAAATGAAAATAGTGATAAAAACATCAGGTAGTCTGTTTTTCATCCTTAGTCCCTTTTTCTATTTTTCCCATCCTGTGCCTTCCCTGCCTCGCCCTCTCTCTGATTCTCTCTTCTTGCTTTCTTCCTCTCTTCTCTTTCATTTCTGTAGTATTTCTCATACTTGAATATCTGCAAAGAGAATTCTTCTGACACACACCCAAGTTGGTGGGTGAAACCTGAAAAACAAGATTGTGAGCTGTTTGAGGTCTCCCACACTCTCTCACAACCAGTACCAGATGTATTTTTCCAAGATGCTTCACACTACCTGTCCCTTTTGACAGATTTTCCCAGATACCAGCAGATTCCTCTCAAGACAAATTTTCTGTCTTCTTCATAAAATCATGAATAGCTTACACAGCCAAATCTTTTTCAAATATATTTGTGCTAAGAGCAAAACTCTAAATGGAGCTTAGCTTCCTCAGCAGACAGTATTAAGTGCCAGGAATTTGGACATAATGAATGCAATTGTGGCTTGATGTGTCCAGATATGACAGTTTTATCATTTTGATAGTTTCTTCTACTTGCAATTTTTGTTGCCTGTTTTTGACGATTTACGTTTCTCAGCTTGAGTTTACCAGGTTATAAATCATAAGCCTGAAGATAGATAATATCATCAAATTCCAGAACTTGATGATTCTGAGTGTGTTCCTCTAGGGCCAGTAGTGAAGGAATTTCACATCATCACTTTTGGACCCTGAATGCCATTTCTCTGTTCCTTGTTTCGTGTGACTCAGGTTTTGAAAGAAAAATGTCTCTTGGCTTTGCATTCCTCTCTTTGCTTGTAGGTACTTAGATTCAGCAGCATTGGCTTCTTTGTTTCTGGGACTTAGATTGCAACTCCCTTAGATTTTTATATTTAACTTACACTGTTGTGTCTAATTTTTTTAAAACTCTGCTGATTCCTGCTGAAGGAGAAAGCATTAAAATAATCCTCATATATAACAGAGAGGAAAGAGAAAATAAGTGGATGCTAGGTATTCTGTTTTGAGTCCTAGCTCTGCCATTTGCTGCCAGTATAAACTTGGGTATTTCTTTGACTTCAGTTCCTTCATCTGTGAAATGGAAAGAAATGTAACTTCCTCAAGGGCACTTTTGAGACATAATGTACCTGAACATTCTTGCCAAATAGGAAGTGTTTAATAAATATTAACATGAAAGTAATTTTAAGATAATGGCTCCTACACAACAAAGATTAAAGGATAACTGCAATGTCAAAATCCTAACAGAGAGGAGGACTCTGGCAAGTTTAATCCCCAGATATGTGATGTTTCTGGGCTTGAATGTTTTACAATATATACTGAAATGTGTGGGTAAGATTTCAAATGAAACAATGAAAAAGTTATGGGTCTGTCAAAATTCAAAGACAAATCTTAATTACAAAGTCATTTTTTTCATTAAAGCATCATTTAACTAGTATGTATAATACTGAACCATATTGATATTCGGGTATCTATTTTTTTTCATAGAATCAAAATGCCAGTGTTAATTTTTAAAATGAGATCTTTTCCTGTCTTTAGATGTTCTTCTCAGTGAGGCTACCTCTGTTCTTCAGTGTTGAGTCTAAGTCAGATATTTGGGAATGAAGATGTCAGTTAAAATAAATTATTACAAAGGAAAGAGAAGTTAGGATAAGAAAATGGATCTGGCCCTCGAGATCAAGAGATCAGGAGATGAGGAAATGGGGCTGTAAGGAAAGTCAGGTGTTTAAACCTCAAAGGAAGGATGGGGAGTTGGACTGGAGAAACTGTCACATCTGGCTAAGATCTACTACTACACCTTCTTCTTATTTTCCATAATGGTCTGTCCTCCTGCTCCAACCTGCCTTTCCAAAATAATAAAGACCCAATCTGATTCTGGGGGGGAAACACAAATCCCTAATAAGTATAAGCAAATAATGTACAACCTCACTAGCAATCCAGAAAATGGCACTGATAAGTGCTACAAAATACCATGGGTGGATTTTGAATGGGGAAGAGATAAGGTCAGAATGAGAGCTCCTTTGCTTTTGTCAACATTTTAATGAAATAAATAACTTCATGTACCTCAAAGCATAAGCCATGTGTATTCCAGATTTTAGTATCACCAAATAATGGTATTCTATAATTAAAGACACCATATTTGACATCTGTATGCTATTCTAAAATGGAGGACTTAAAAATATCACTTGGATAATATTGATATGTGACAGAAATTTTATTTTTAAAATTTCAGATGAAAAAATTAAAATCCAGAGAAGTTAATAGACATGCTCAAGGCAACAGAGCCAACAGATGTTTGAACTGGGATTTTAACTTAACAGAAAGGTGAATCTCATGTCTCTCCCACTATGTGTGCGTAGGCTTCATTATTGGTCCCACAGTCATGTAGAAGAGATGAACTTTCTCCACTGGAGAACTAATATGGACTAAGGAAGTCCTTTCTCCTGTGTTCAGAGGCCAGAATTTAGACATATAAAAATATCAAAATGTGAACCTCCCTCTCTATAATCTGCTTTCTTTTAGAAGTTTAAGGAATATTTTTATATTTTAATTCAGATAAAACCAACTGTCTAGAAATCTTTGGGAAGTAATTTATTTGGTGGACTAGGTTAACTGATATAAATCAGAAATCCTTTTGCTTTCTATAATTGTTGTTAAATAATAATCTTTTAAAAATGTTCTTGAGTGATCTCAAGTGCACTGTGTATCACAGAAAATAATGTAATCATCGCTCAAGTACCACAACCTAGATATATAAATTGTACTGTTTTGACATTATTGGTTCATATTTAGATAAAATAATAACATAGCATAATTTATACACATGAAGCTCCCTTCTACTCTCCCTGGTAGGATTTCATTATCTTCTTTGCCTCTCTAGAGGTAACCACAAAGCTGAATTTGGTGCAGTTTTCTAAGATTTAAACAATTTTCTAAAATTGTTTATTTTGTGCCTTAATACATTCAAAATACTGAAAGCAATTACATTTCTGTTTTTAATGTTAAGATATTTGAATACAGGCTGTGGTTGGATGTTACCATAAGCGTAGATGTATAGGAGGTTGAATCAAATACATAGATTGACCCAGGCTATATCTTATGAATTGGTATTTTAAAATAACCTCTGCTTGAATCTATTAGTCAGTATGGGATAGGTTCTATAGTAATAATAAGAGTCTGCCTAAATCTCAGTGGCTTCACACAACACAAGCCAATTTGTTACACTGCAATCTCATGTATGTCAGTGAAAGGACACTTTTTATTACAGTCTCTCAGGGATGGTCCTGCTGGAGTCTCCATCTCAGCATGTTTCCATGGTCACTTTGGTGAAGATAAGAAAATGTTGTGATTCATGGCACAGACTTTTACAGCTTTACATTTAATTAATATAAGTCACCTCCACTTACATTTCATTATCCAAACACACAAATATGTGGCCTTTTCCCATTTCAGAAGGAGCAGAGAATTACATCCTACAAATATCTTGAAGGGAGAGATATTCTTCACAGCATAAGTGACCACCACAGTGTCTCCATGATTTTTCTTTCTACTACAAATTAAGGTCCAAGTCAAAAAGGTTTTACTTGGCTAGTTAATAGTGATGTTTGCAAGAGTTTTTCGAGTTTTTTAATTTACTAAATGATTTATATAGTCAATGGCACTGATAGAAAGAGTTCCCTTGTCACTGTGAGTTTAAGCAGTGACCAGTTTGCTATATGACAGGAGACTCTAACTCTACAAGAGTGACTGGACTAGGAGAACATTGACATTTCATTATGACTTCAAGTCATGTTGTTCCAAAGATGACAGTCTGACTGAGGACCATATATATATACCCAAGTGGATTTTCCAAATTCTACCCTACAATGCTTTTCTCAAGCTACTACCTACTTTGTGTCATTTTCTGGACTACCTTATTCCTGTGCTGTGTATCATCTGGTAACATGCTCCCTCTCAGTTTCCTTGAGAATTAACATTTTATTACTTTAAACCAAGCATTCTTCATAATTTTGGATGGATACATCAATACTTTGATCCTCAAAGAATTTTACATTCTTCCTTTGTGAGGCATAAGTCCACACAGTGACACTAAGATACTGACAGACTCTGAACTTAAACGTGTTATATTTTTCAGGGATATAACAGATAGCATCTTGTCTCTTGCAGCATATTATATTGTTCAGGTGGAAGGTAAGTCTATTATTTGCTTTGTGTGATGCATTTTTCTTTCATAGAATTAATCCTTTGATAAATATGATATGAACCAGTCTAGGTGATCATTGATACGGTGATTGTTGGTATTTATGGTTTGTATTTCTTTTACCTCTTAGTTCCAAATTACATGGAATTTCTAAGCCAATGCAATGCTGTCATTTTCTTAAACAATTTGAATCCATCTCACAGCCTATAAAAATAGACTTTAGAGGAATGTTTACTTTTAAGAGAAGGATGTATAAATTGCAAACTATGAAAGTTTTGAGACTTTGTATTCTCCTTCAACCCCCAAAGTATACTCCTAATAAATCTATGTTACAGAAATAATCCTGAATATGAAAGATTTTTCTGTAAGATTAATTGATCATAAAATTGTTTATACTGTTAAAAATAAAGCCCTACTATTAAACTACAGGACACTGATGAAAAGATCCATGTCCATTCATTCAGTAGAGCATTATACATTCATTAAAATTATATTGTAAAAAAAATACATAATCTCATAAGGAAACATCCAATTGGATAGGTATGCAAAAAGAGGAGGGGATGGGTTCAAAACAGTTATAATCTAAGTGTACCCAAGCTTCATCAACCTGTGAATAGGATGGCATTAATAACTTCAGTTAGAATTAAAATGTTACCTTTTGTTTCTCACACCTACTTACAGAGAATTCCAACCGCCCCAGAGGCTTCCCCAGGTAAGCTTGGGATTGCCACATATGCGCATGATGCACTCTCTTGGCTTTTGCTACCAGGAAACCCAGATATTTTTTTCTTCATCAACTTTAACCATGCACATCCATTTCCTCAAGCCAGGAAACCATGTAAAGGTGCCATTGCTAGCAGTGCTCCTAGAAGGGTGCTAATATTCAGCTGCTAGTGTTTTCTCTACAGGTGGGAAGAAGTCCTGCTCCCATACTTGATGTCTGCTTTGTCACCTGAGCATCAATGGGACACTGTGTCTTAAGTTTCTGTCTATAGCCCTTCTTTTGATAGGACTCAGGTATGAATTCATGTACTTGTGGAAGGACCAGTATCTAAAGGCAGATACCCCTTGTATCTCTTACCTTGATTTCTCTTCCAATTTCTCCATGTAGATTAGTTCATGGAAAGTATTTTTGTGGATCATCAGCCTCACTAACTTCTCAGACATGCCAGGTGTTAGAGTCACAGCACTAGATATTGCAAGCTTCAAGCCAGATAACTTCTTTACACAATTTGGACAGCATACATGTAAAATTTGGTGACTTTTAGAAATATATATATATATGCCTGTACAACTATAGGCCTATAAAGAAAAGGTTTGCACAGAAGTCAATGTTTGACTCCGAGTGTTAGGTTGAAAAGCACATTTTTTTCCAAAAAAATTAACTCCTTTTTAAGATTGCATTGTTATATATCTAATGAAATACAGAACTCTATACAAAAGTAGAAACTGGTTACATTTTCTGCAATTTGAGTACTAATTATATTTGCAAAAAATTCAAAGTCTTATATCATTTTTAGAATAGAGTTACTAGAAACAATGGTGAACGTTGCTTTCTCTAGCACTGGATTATTTTTATAACACATTCTATGTGGTCTTCACCAATGCCAGCTTTAGGCGGTATTAATATAAATAGTACTTCAGACTTCACTTGTTGGTTTTATTTAAGAAAATGTAAAAAGTTCTTGAATTTCTTTTCTTTACAAGTTAGTATATTAGATTGTCCATTATGTTAAATAAATGGTTATCCTTATTTTTAGCGTTTTAACTATTTCTTGTACATTTGTGGGAAACCTGTCTTGTTCTACTCAACTGGCAGCTGTGGCCACAGAACCTGTTTCTCAGTCTCCTTGATGCATATTACATCAGTAAAAAATCTGTGCCCTATTCCTGCCTCCATGTACGTGGTACCACTAAAAACATCTCATAGTTATGAGAAAGGCATAGACTCTTTGTGCTAAACACACTGTAGATCACCTATGCAGTTCCTTCTTGTTTCATATAAGATTCAGAGAGTTTTAGTTACTTGTCCAAAATCACACAATCTATAACTCTTGACCTCTTCACAATCAATGGCAACTGATTAGTTCATTAGCCAAATTTCAAAAGAAGACCTGTAAAATTTATTTCAAAATGCTTATAAGAAGATATTATGGTTTAGATATGAAGTATCCCCTGAAAGCTCACGTGAGAGACAATGCAGGAATGTTCATAGATGAAATGATTAGATTATGAGAGCTGTTACCTAATAAGTGGCTTAATTCATTTGATAGATTAATAATTTGTACTGGGTGATAGCTATTGGCTAGTGGTGCATGGCAGGAGGAAGTAGGTCACTGGGGGCATGCCTTTGGACTTTATATTTTGTTCCTGGCAAGTGGGGCTCTCTGCTTCCTGTCATGAACTGAGCAGCTTTCTTCCCCCATACCCTTGGGTCATAATGTTCTGCTTCACCTTAGGCTCAAAGCTGTGGAGTAGGCTGACCATGGACTGAACCTCTGAAACTGAACCAAAATATACTTTTCCTCTTTTAAGTTATTCTTGTGAGGTCTCTTGGTCACAGCAATGCAAAGCTAACTAAAACACAAGAACAATTGCATCATGTGCAGTAAATGTATATATTAATGTACTTAACACAATGTGGGGAGGAGCCTTCAAGAATAGGAAGCTCAGGCCTACAAAAATTCTTTACCAGCTCTGAGTCACCCTAGTATAGGAGCTAGGGAAGCAACAGGGGAAAGTTACATTTAGACAACTGATGACTGGTAAGATGCTGTTTATGTGAAGGAGTAGGCCAATGGCAGGAGGGTTCCAGAAGGAAGGGGCAGCTTGGCGTGGACCAAGACCTAAGAAGTCACTGAGAACGTGAATTGCTGAAGGGGTTTCTAAAAGGCTGGAACTTAGAGGATAAGTTGAGGAGAAGTGACAGAGGAGACTGGTGAGGTAGACAGAGGCCAAACCATGAAATACCTCTCAGGCTATTTTATGCAGTTTATTTATCCTGTAGGCTTTGGGAAACAAGAACATTCCTGGTTATTTTAAATTTATACCTTACCTGGTGATCTGGAATGGTGGAAACGGTGGTAAAAATCTGAAGCCATGGAAAGGAGACATTTTTACTGTTTACAGTAGATGCCATCTCTCCCCAGAATGCAGAATATTTTTCTCAGAGACAAACCAGTACCATGACCCTAGGGCTATTATTGCTCACTTTCCATAATACACAGTAGACAGAGAAGGATGTGAAAGAAGTGCCATGTAATCAACAAATTTCTGAATATAACATATTGCTTTTAGAGCTACCATGCCACCCTTCAGGGTGACTTAGGAAACTGAAAAAAAAAAAAAAAACTATCTCAATGATGGCCCTGCTTGGATGCTTTGCAAACTACACTGGTTTATAGGGTTGTTCCCTGTAATAGTGGCTTGAATAGCTTTTTCCTGAGATTTCTAAGCAGCATATATAAAGCAATGACTTTTTTTTTCTGTCCCAATGTCAACTCCTCTATTTCCCCAAAAGTTCACTCCTTCAGCAGACTGTGTCTTGGAAAAGTATGGCCACTCCAGTATAAGGGGATCTAATAAGTTTTTTCTGGATGCAGCATTAATTGGATATGTAAGTGATTTTTCATATAAGTGATTTTTCAGAACTGGACCAACATGGTGTTAACTCATCCACACACTCATTATATTCTGTTTGTGAACAACAGCTTTTATTTTAAAACTGGAACAGAGGAAAGTGGGTTATCTGTGATCAAGATAGAGATTTTTCTCTGAGATACTGGTTAGCCCACATAGGGTTGAGTTGATAGTGTCTGGTTCCACTAACATCGTGTTTTCATGCTGTCATCCAGAATATGAGCTGAGACCACCTGCTTTGGAGTGATTGGCATACTTGTTCAATTTAGGTTCATAAAACCCAGCCACTGATCTTAATCAGGATAGTTAGGAGACTTGAAGTTAGAGATTCAAATGTGATATGTTGCAGTTCATTCCAATGTCCAGTAAAGTTTGAGAATGAAGTCAAGCCAGAAGCTCATTGTGGAAATGTACATCGGTAGACCCAGGATAGCAGGTGCTATCAGTGCTCTCTCCATTTTCCCTGGACCCATCCTGAGGGCCTTTGCAAACAGGATTCTCTATCCTCTGCCTAAGGTTGCTTACTAGCTGTAGAAACACGTTAGGCCCTGTTGCTGAGTATGCCATTTTCACCAGGCATTAACACTCCCAGGAGCAACCCACAACCAAGGAAGGAGGAGTGATGGTGGATAAGTAATCCATCTTCCTCACTCCTCAATGGGATAGTTCTGAAGGGAGTTTGATATAGTTTCTGAGAAGTCCCCTGAAAATACAATGCCTATTTCCCATAAGGACAACCCACTCATTAATGCGACCTATTGACCTCTCTCCCTTCTGCATCCCTAATGTGCTTCCTGGGATCACTTCAGAAATAACTATTTGCATCTATGTCATCGTCTCAAAATCCACTTTGGAAGGAACCCAAACTATGACAGGGAATAAATATATTTGAATTAGAAAAGCTTCATTCTGATAGAATGAAATAATAGGATTTGAAGAATGGAGGACTAAAAAAAATTTTCGAGAGAAGTGATTAAGATAATTTTATTAAATCTAAAAGCTGTGTGATTTAGAGTGCTTTATCACTTTGTTAAAATAGTCCATTTAGGCAATTCTGTTTTTTTCACATTGTATGCTATCATTTCTACGTGAGTACTCGTCTTTCTATGAGATCTAGTGTGTTCAGCGCCTTTCCAAACAGTAGATTCTGGTCATTGAATATTAAATCCTGCAATTTTCCTTGAGAAAATCTTCAGATCTAAAAATCTTCAGATTTTCTAAGGAAAAATATTAATTATATTACAGAGTGTGAAGCTTAGGTAACATAGAAATGAATTATTTTTTTATTTTTATTTTTTTGGTACTGGAGATTGAACTCAGGGGCACTCAACCACTGAGCCACATCCCCAGCCCTATTTTGGGTTTTATGTAGAGACAGGGATGAATTGATTTTTTTTAATAGACAAAAGAATGCTTAGACCAAAAAAAAAAAAAAAGCAATTTAAATACTAATTTTCCCTTAAGCTGTGTGTTATTTGACCTAACTAATGTCTTAGTCTGTGCTACTATAACAAAATACTGGACACTGGATAATTTATAAAGGACATCAATTTATATTTTTAGAATTCTGAAAGTTAGGAAGTCCAAGATTAAGATACCAGCAGATTCGGTATCCATGAAGGTTCTCTCTCTTTCTGAGATGGCATCCTGCTACAGTGTCCTCCGGAGGGAATGAAAGCTGTATCTTCAAATGGTAGACTGATGCAAGGCCTGGAAAACTGGAAAGGGCATGAAGTCTTTTTTAAAACAAGGGCCTTAATACCGTTTATGAGAGAGGAAACTTCATAGTTTAATAACCTCCTTAAAAGTCCTACCCCTTAATGTTATCCCATTGGCCATTAAGTTTCAACATTATATTACTAAAATGTAAGTTCCTCTCAGCTGACATTTATTGAAATTCATTTTTGTCATCTTCTGAGACAAATCCCTTTGAAGGTGAGATATTGGTGTACTTTATTTTCATCCCCAAGCAAGACAGCCTGAAAATTTGGGAACGTTTGAATTTGAGACTGATGAAATATCCATTGAATCTTCAACAGGTTACTGAGCATCTTTGAGTTTGTTTTCTCATCTATAACATCATAATAATAATACCTGCTTTACTAGGTTGTTTTAGGGTTAAATAAAAATTGAATTTTTAAGGTGTTTAGCACATGGAAGCAAGGTGTTCAGTAATCATTAGCTAACACAAGCTAGACTAGAAGCACATACTATGAAAAGCCAGCATTGTATCAACTCAGAGATGCTCTTGATGTTTCTCATCACATGGTTTTATTCAGCTTGCTATATTCTCATCCTTTTATTTCAGTAATCCATCTTGGGCTGAGAGAGGTTTATTTACAGGATTCTGTGTATCTGCAGCCCATGAATATTTGACTGACTTTGGCATGGCCACTAACTTAAGTGAAAACTCACATGGCTAAATTGTCAACCTAATGACATACACAAAATCTAACAATTTAATTTGTTTGCTTTCCACAGAAATTAGTCTATTTTGACAGAACTGAATGAAAACACAGATAGTTTTGACACTTTAAACACAAGATGCAAAATAGATAATTAATCGTGTCCAATGAGTTTGGGAGTTTATGTGCCTACTCTTGCCACTAAAATACAAACTCTGGTTGTATAAATCTCTCCCCTTTGGATTGATCGTCAAAGTTTGCATTGTATAAGCAATGACAAACTCACATATTTCCAAGGGAAATCAGAACCTTGATTGTCTAATGTGCATAATGCTACTACTTAGCCATTTGACTTCTTCCTGCTATGAAGAATGTCATACTAAGTTTTTAGTGGCAACTTTCACTCTTCATTGTGAGAATTCTTCATTTTAAAAAATATCTTTATTGCATATTCCCCCAAACTTGTCTTCTGCTGTCTTATACGTGTGGCTACATATGTAGAAGTTATATCATTCCTGCTGGCTTCAGCCTTTTGATGGCTGGGACAATGTCCTGTGTTGTTAGCTTCTTCATTGCTGTGACCAAAAGACCTGACAAGAACAATTTATTTTTTTAAATATTTTTTTAATTGCATATGGACACAATGTCTTTATTTATTTTTTTAAATGTGGTGCTAAGGATCAAACCCAGGGCCTCTCATATGGGAGGCAAGTGTTCAACCACTGAGCTACAACCCCAGCCTATGACAAGAACAATTTAGAGGAGAAAATTTTTATTTTGGCTCACAGTTTCAGAGGTCTCAATCCTTGGATGGCCAACTCCATAGCTTTGGGCCCAAGGTGAGGAAGAACATCATGGTGGAAGGGTGTGATGGAGGGAAGCAGTTCAGGACATGGCAAAAAGGAAGCAGACAGCGAACTCCAGTCACCCAGGACAAAATATAAACCCAAAGGCATGTCCCCAGTGACCCACTTCCCCAACTGCTTTCCACCTGCTTATAGTTAGCACCGACTTAATCTATATCAATAGACGAATCCATTGATTAGGTTTCACCTCTCAATCCACCCATTCCACTTTTGAACAATTCTTGCATTGTTTCAAAAAACATGAGCTTTTTGAGGAAACCTATTCACAGCAGTGAAGAAGCTAAGAAACAAAGGTCATCCTTTTTGCTTTCAAATCCTTTGATACCTACTATAAACAGTGATATAAATATAGAATAATGATTTGTACAGATGTGTCTTAGATTATTTCTCTAGAAACAGACCCTAAAATAAGGATTGAAATTCAAGTAGTGTATCTAGGTAGGCATCTTGGAAAGTACCTGTAGAGAGCAAGGAAATAGAAAAGGAATGAAACTAATATAAGGTGCATTTTGCTCATACATTGCTGGTGGTACTGTAAATTGGTACAACCAATCTGGAAAGCAGTACGGAGATTCCTTAGAAAGTTTGGAATGGAACCACCATTTGACCCAGCTATCCCACTCCTTGGTATATACCCAAAGAACTTAAAAACAGCATACTATAGTGACACAGCCACTTCAATGTTTATAGCAGCTCAATTCATAATAGCTAAACTGTGGAACCAACCTAGATGCCTTTCGAAAGATGAATGGATAAAGAAACTGTGGTATATATACACAATGGAATATTACTCAGCAATAAAAGGAATAAAATTATGGCATTTGCAGGTAAACAGATGAAGTTGGAGAATATCATGCTAAGCGAAGTAAGCCAATCCCAAAAAACCAAATGCCAAATGTTCTCTCTGATAAATAGATGCTGCTTCATTATGAGGGAGGGGACACAGGAAGAATGGAAGAACTTTGGTCAAAGGGGAGGGAGCGGGAGGAGCCATGGGGGCAGTAAAGATGGTGGAATGAGATGGACATCATAACTCTAGCTTCATGTATGGCTGCATTTATGATGTGATTCTACATCATGTACAACCAGAAAAAATGAGAAGTTGTGCTCCATCTATGTACAATGAATCAAATGCACTCTGCTATCATATATAACTAAGTAGGATAAATAAATTTAAAACAAATAATATAAGGTGCATTAAAGAGCAGGTTCTTATGGAGAATTGAGGCTCACTGCATTCTGGAAACTTCTGGGAGGGTACCTAGACTATGCCTCAGAGCTATTCCAACTGAGGGATGAGGAAGCAGTGTTTATCTTATGATTCTGTATCATTGTTTGATGTTTGCTGCCAGGGGCATTGATTTCTGGGCACTTTGGTCAGCCCTGTGTGCAGTCAGCATCCTCCTGAACCTCAGAAACCCCTCAGGGAGAATTATTCTTGCAAGAAACAGCTGGTGCCAAGGGACTATGTGGCAGGGTACTAGCTGCCTCTGCTGTAATGCTCAATAAACTTATTGCACAGAATTGAATGGAATTTTCCAAGAGCTGTAAGAAATGTCAGATGACCCTAGACTTCAAACCATTGATTTATTTTTTTTACTCACCTGCTCTGGATACATGTTTAAACAGTATCAACTCTGTCAGAACCAAATAATTTGGGGGTATTGTCACCTCTAAATGCAGCAGTGAAGCAGTTTCTCTTCCAGCACCTTGTTGGTATATATCTTCCATAACCATGTTATGTTATAGATGGAGCAATAAAAATACTTCTTGTGCTTTTTAAAAACCAAGTTATATCTATCATGAGAGACCATAGGAAAAAAGGCTTTGGTCCTTGGAAACAGTATCAGGCTAGAAGTCAGGAAATTGGGGTTTTCATCTCATTCTTGTGTGACCTTATAGCCATCTGGCCTTGAAGAATTACTTTGATCTTCTAGGTTTCATTTTCCTCATCTGTAAAAATGTTCATATTGAATACTAACATTTCTTCCAGATTTAGGAATTATTAGTCTGCAAAATAAGGCAATGGGACATAAATATGCTATGTGGGTCAAGTAGAGATTGGGAGAAAAACAGACATGCATACATGTGCAAATGCACATGTCTATTTCTGCAATGTGTGTATATTTATTCTGCAATTATTTTATTTCAAAAATAAGAAATCATGGCATTGAGAATATGTTTTTCAAATGATTTTTTCCTGAAAGCAAATATCCTCTACCACTTACAAATGAGAATATATCTTCCTAATAGAATCAGAACAGAGAAGGAATTTGAGAGTTTTATCTTTGTTTTTCTTATCCTTGGCATGATTGAGTGGTCGGTATAATAGCTGAAGTTTCTGGGGGGTTTCTTTTTTGGTACCATAAGCTCAAAGTTAAATAATACCTTACAGATTCATTTATGGTTACATATGTCATTATAACTGATGAAAACAATATAAATATACTTTACATATAGAAATACACTTACTAAATATAAATAAAATTTTTAAAATGATGAGGGCCAATCAACACTTTGTAAAAACAATCTAAACTTGTTTCCTCAAGTGATGCATGTTTCTTTTAATTTCCCATTTGTCTTCAGAAGCTCAGTAGGATTATGCTAGTATAAAACAATTTTCTATCTCTTAGTATTAGAAAAAGAAAAAGAAAGCTTGCAGTTTTTTTGATTTAGCCTATGTTGGTCTCATCATCTAGTAAATGTAATTCTATATCCTAATCATTTGAGAGAGAGAGCCCGTTGGGGATTTGTAGTGTTTACCTGCCCAAGTTCTATCCCCTGGAGGACTTTATACCACACTCTGCATAAAGGAAATCAGTGGTGTCAAGATAAGAAAATCACATTGTGGTGGAGATATTAAGGAGGAGGAAGATTCCCATTCTGTGACAGCACTACCCCAATCATCCTTGACTTTGACCTTCTCACCTGTGTGCCTAGGCTTGGCTAATGTCCAGTTGAAGATACAAAGCATATTTACCTTTGGATTTGAGTCCTAGCCAAATTAATGGGCACTCTGCTGTTGCTGTCCCCATGCATTTAGAAAGCAAAACCACAGCCAGGTCCTTCCAATAAGGTTTTGCCACCATGGGCACCTTTTCACCTCCATGGAGAACAGCCCCACTCCAAACTGAGCCTCAGGGCTCTGGAAGTACTGAGAGGATTTCTAAGCTTCTTGAAAAGGCCAATATTTTCTTCTTGGGCTAATAGGATTGCCTGAGATCAAAAAAGATCTTTGAATCAAATTCAGCTTTGTATCTTTTTAAAAATTTATTTATTTGTTCTACTTAAGTATACATGATAGCAGAATGCATTTTGATTCATTGTACACAAATGGAGCACAACTTTTCATTTCTGTGGTTGTACATGATGTAGAATCACATATATGCAGTCATACATGAAGCTAGGGCTATGATGTCCATCTTATTTCACCATCTTTACAATAACTAGGGACCTCTATATACAGGAGACTGTTCACTTGTCCATTCAAGTCTAGCACAACTCAAAAAGTAGATGATCAATTTTACTAGGATCTCTTAAATTTAGATTCTATCTTTGGAGGGAAGGGGTGTGTGTGTTTGCAGTGAAAAGTTTAGTAACCAGCTCAAAGCCAGGTTTGTAACCTTTAAGATACTTGTATTTTCCCTGGTGTTAAATCCCTATAATAAGAAAAAATGGAGTTATTAATGCTTGCTAAATCCTTATATACCTACAAGGGAGCTTCATATGTTGAATACATGTTTTTGTTTCTTTTTAGAGGTCACCTTTCCCCACTCTGAAGGTCTTAGAGCAGTAGTTCTGAAACTTCAATATTCATGAGACTCTTCTCTGAAAGGCTGGATTCAGACAGAGTAATTGACTACATTTTAAATGATTACCCCACCTGATGCTAAATGCTGATGACAAGTGGATATGATTTTGAGAAAAACTATTTTAGAGACACTTATATGGTAAACATTTTTGAAAAATCTCTATCACAAGAAGAGGTCTTTTTAATGCCAGAACTTGGATGTTTCTAGGAAGTAAATCATGAATAAGATGCTTTGCCATCTACAGAATGACAGGAAAAAACCAATAGTATGAGAAGCTCACCCCAAAGTCATTTGGGGGCATGAATGCATTTAAGCACTTTGTTTTGTATGTTCACCTCTTTTATGTTTATTAAGTTCATATTGACCATAGCCTTTGGACACAACAAATTAGCCATGTAAAAGGTCTAGCATGTCACAGGCAGGCCTATGACCTTAACAGTGTTAAATTAGAGGTTTTACTTAACCAACATTTAATAAACACATGTTTGTTGAAATTTTTCTTTGTGCTGGGCCCTATGCTAGACACTGATACGAGGCTTCATTTTAACTTCCCCTATAATACGAGTGAGTGTCCTGTACTTCTGAGCTTGTATGAAATACAGAGGATCAGACCAAAATGTTTTTAAACCAAAGACAGACTAATTTTTATCTAGTTTAGGTACCATAATCTTTCCTATAATTCTGAGGGAGGATATACACTATGCCTTCTCAGCAAGAATACCATCCACGTCCACTGGTTGAAAGGGAGTAAGATAGTCATGGGGTTGGGAGGATGTGCCTGTAGGTCATACCAAGTTCCCTTGGAATTCTGGCAAATATGAGCATAAAACCTTAGTAAACACAGGATGTGTTGGCAATAGACTATTCCTCAAAAGTGTTGGGGTTGGTTGAAAAAGGGTTACACATTACTGACAGAAAGTGATTTTTTTTTTTTTTAAATTAGGACTTTGTGAATAGGACAGTAGACTGTGAATAATCAGGGAAAGAAAGCTATTCAGGACTCAGTTTGGACACACACACACTCTATTCCAGGGTCCTTGCCCTCAGCCTGCTGATTAACTTTCTAGAGGTTCACCTTTGAATTCAGTCCTTTGTATCAAATGACTCTCAAGAAGTGTATCTGAAGAGATGCTCACTATCTTGATGTTTTGACCCATGACTCCACGTATTCCATCTGCAGTATGAGTTTCTCCTGGAGTCTTTGGATGCTTGTCTCTGCTTTTATGTCCTGAGCACATTGTTCAGATTCTCTTGCTCCACGGCAAGGGGACAGAGGTAGCAATGGGGAAAAGGATATGTTTAAAATCAGATCCTTTGCTAGGCGAGTCTTTTCATGAGAGGGGCTAGAAATTAAAATGTAATTCAGCCTCTGACTATAACACCTAGGTTTACTTGCTAAACTACTGAATGTCTAACCATAAATGGGGTGATTAGATTTCCCCTGGAAGTACTATCTGTACCTAGAGGTACTCTTTCCTCCAGGACTAGGACACAGAGGTGCTTCAACAACATGCCAGGGAAGGATCACTAGGGGTTTAGCACCCTCTGTAATGGCACAGAATAGACCAGCAGAGCAACCCCTCCATTGCCAATTCAAGAATTTTAGTGAATATAACCTTCCTCCATTGGAATCCTTCCAAAAAGGGACATCACTTACTCAACCACTCTGGGTTGAGTATGATCAAGCAATAAATACCTAAATAAGTGGTTTGCCATTTCTTTAATTTTTATTTGTTTGCTTTTATAATGTGTGTTTGTCTCTCCATAAACTGTAAATTCCATGTCTGACAAATTGAAAGCATTCAGTACGTATTGGTTCAGTGAATGAATAAATAACCCTTAAACCCTCTTTCTCTTTCACGCTTTTTCCCCCTTATGGGAAATGGAAGGGAATAGGACAGAGAGGAACTAGAAGCATTAGTCTAGACTGACCTGTAAAATTATTACTAGGGCTATCCCTTATCCTTTATTGTACCTGAACTGGAAGAATTAAGCAGAACTATCTCCAAATGTTTAATTCTTGTATTTTGGCGAGGGGGGGGGGGCTGTTGAATATCGAACCCAAGGGTGTTTAACCACGGAGCCATATCGCAGCCCTTTTTTTGTATTTTAGAGACAGGGTCTCACTGATTTGCTTAGGGCCTTGCTAAGTTGCTGAGGCTGGCTTTGAACTTGCAAACACTTTATTTTTTTGGTTCAGTTTTTCTCAAAGCCAAGCTAGGGATTAGGAGTCTTTATATTTTGAGCAGTTAGGTAGAACACTTTCCTAGAGCTCACATGCATCTTTGGAAAGTCGTTCCAGGTGTGTGAGATAAGATTGAGATGTGAGGAGTAAGTAGGGGGATGGCTCTGGGGAATGGCACCTGAACTTCTCCTTAATACAGTTCCCTTTTCCAAGCTATGCAACAACAGAACGCTCCTATAAGAGTGAATGACCTGCCTAGTCCATAAGGAGTTAGGGGAAGAAGAATTCTGAGCCTATGAGATAATTTGATAACAGGAGTGCTTTTCAAAGGGGGCACAGAATACATCAGGACCAGAGAAATACATATCTAGAAGAAATTTGGAAATCAGGAATGCAGGACTGCAGGAGGACTTCCAGGAGCCCAAGGAGAGGTCCCAAATGGAAAGCTAGAGGCCTTGTCCTACTTACAGATGTATTTTATTTGTGTCATACATACAGTGTTAGTCAGGAAACTATGTGAAAATGCAGATTCTGATACATTTTGAAAAACCGGAGTATCTGGTAACATTGGGATCACATCCCACAGAGCAAATATCCCCTGAAGCTGTGTGTGATCCCCTTTCCAAAGGAGACTTTCTTTACCAAGTCCCACTACTCCCTACTATGTTCTCTCAATTTCACTCATTTACATTGGTCCAAGTAGGCTGTGGAGATTTCAAGTCTGGTCTCTAATGTAAATTTAGGATTTTTAAAGGGCCAGTGTAGCCTGGCTATTTCATTGATGGGATGAAAGGAAATGGGCAATCACTATTGGCCTGGCTCTATTGGGTAGAAACAAAAGCTCTGGGATGTGGTTCTTCTATAGTGAGTAAGAATCCCTAGGAGACTCCTGGAGAATGTCCCTTGACCATGAGAATTTGGTAGTGGTCGGTTTTCTGCTACCTTGTAATAGTGTTTTTTCTTTTATTCAGCATCCTTTTCATTTTAGTCAGTTTGTGCTGACCTTTCTATAAACACTCTAACCTCTTTTGGACATTACAGCTATTCTTTAAACTTTATACCTCAACCTTCATTTGTTCCAAATGGCTAAGTATCTCTTTATTAGAAAATTTGCTTAGTCTCAGCAAATGTGTGTCTGTTAGTTCAGATTACTTTTGCCAAATCAATGAATATAATATCATCAGGGTAGAATAAATTCATACATTTGTAAAGATAATTCCACTAAGTATTTTTTTCCTACAGCAGTCAGAAAAAGGAAATAGAAAATTTCTAATGAAGCCTTTGGAGAAGTTCTCTACATGCCCATACAACTTCTGTTGTAAACCGTAATTTGGTACCTTTCATATTTACAAAGATAGAATCTCTCCTTTAGTGGCTTCCCCTTTGATCAGTCTAAAAGAAAAGAAGCATCTAACTTGGGCATACCATTTAGTTTCTCTGTGCCTCAGTTTCCTCCTTCGTTTACTAACAGCCATTTATTGAGCATTTGTGGAGAGTATTAAACAGGAAAAGAGGTCTGCTCTCAAAGAACTAAGAAAGTTAAATAATTAGACCTATGGCTCTCAGAGGAGAGGGTCTGTACTTTTATAAACAAAAGTTAAATAATTAGACCTATGGCTCTCAGAGGAGAGGCTCTCAGAGGAGGGTCCCTGATGAGTAGTGTTGGCATCACCTGGGAACTTGTTAGAAATGCAGATTCTCAATGCCCAGTCCAGACCTGAGGAATCAGAAAGCCTGAGAGTGGGAAGGGCTTGGTAGCCAGTGTTCTAGCAAGACCTGCTGATTATTTTGATACATGAATGTTTGAGAACAGGAATGTTCTGCATTCTATTTATAGAAACTATTCTCCAAGTTTGACCACAAAGCTTCCTGTAAAACAGATAAGACATGTGGTCCATTGGTATTCAAAGAAGTAGACTTTTTTCCCCAGAGAACTTTTTCTATCTAGTGGATATGTGTGCTACCTGGGTATTTCAATATAAAAAAAATGGATATGTCTATGTTATAGAGAGGACCAACCATTAAGATAATTGTGAAATAGATGAAATATTTTTGCTCCTTGTCCTTACTCAGTCAGGGACACAGTTAGTCCACCAGCACCTGCATAGCCCATGGATCTATGCATCTTCCTTTAAATAACCTACTTTCCAATGTCTGTACCTCAGAAAGACAGGATCAATCAATTCAAGAGTGACTGACATTTGGTCCACAGAGACGCATGGGATAAAACCTGCAGCATGTTTTGAGCAGTTGACAATGCAGTTTTCTTTACTAGCCAAAGTGTTTGATTTCCACATCAAGTGAATGTCAAGAAATCTGACCATTCTAGGTTTATCCATTTTTTAGCTCTTGAGGAAATACTGCAAGTGTGGATAATTTTTCTAGTGAGAAGTTTGAAAAACAGTACACCAGCTATCTTCTGGGTCACAGCCTTGCTGATGTAATCATTTGCTCTGTCTTTAAGATTGACATTGATTCCTGCAGACAGTTCAATTGTGCAGTGACTGTTAATCCAGGTCTGAACCCAGAAATAATGGTGCCATAGATGTGAAGAATGAACAGGACTTCCTAGAGATACCTGGATTGCTTTTATAACCACTTAAGGTTCCTTCTGATATAGATTGTTTTTATAATTGTAAAACCAAATGTTTTGTGCATTTGCTATGTCATGATAATTATTTTAAGTTGTGATCATGAACTCTGCTTTGCAAATACCACACAGAGTGGTTATTGCTGCTGTCAAATATACAATGGTATTCTCTGCTATAAACAAGGGCATTCTGGCTTCAGGATAGTGCAGTATGAATTATATGCACCTCCCAGAAATTAATGTAACTCAGGCTGCTTCAGAGCACCGCCAGAATCATTTGGTAGAAGACAAGGACATGTGTGTAGGTAGTGACAAGCAACCTGGAGGCTTTTACATCCCTAATACAAGAGGCTCAGAGGCCACTGGGCTCTGTGGAGTTTGAATGGGAAGTCATCAGTGGTGACAAACAGCCTGGAAAAATAAGTTTGCTCATCCCCCTTTCTGTCTCACTCTCCTGAGCCTGCTGCAGGGGAAGCTTGTCTTTCTTTCCTTCTCTTACTCTTTATAATGAATTTTTAGTCTAAGAGGATTCATAGTCTCCAATTTTTCCCCCAAATTTGGTCTTGTCTTGTATGAATATGATGAAATGAATACATTTGTTAATCATTTTTGTTTATAAAAGTACAGACACATTTAAAACCTGGAATATGATAAAGAAGGATGCAATCTATTTTTTCTCTACTATGGAGGTTGGCATCCTTCCATTTTAATTTTAATTAAATTTAATTTTATATTCATGTGATAATTACTATTGTGGTTTTATGAGCCTCTGGTTGATTTCAGAATTCAGATATTGATGCTGAAAATAATATTCTGAAAAAATGGGACTGAGGATTTCACCAAGAGGTCACCTATCCACTCAGAAATAAGATTAATTCAGATGGTAGAAAAAAAAAAAAAAAGGCCGTCTCTGGCTGGCCTTGTGCTGTCAACTAAGCCTTGGCATTCCCTGTGAGACATGGATAATTTCATAGACACTGTTATCAGAGGAGGGCTTTCTACAACTCTACTGGTCCAAAGAATATAAAAGACCACTCAATTCACATCTGAACACAGACAAAACATGAATATCGTCCAGGCCAAAAAAAATATCAAATATTCCCCTCTCCTACTAAGCAGAGTGACTGTAGTCTCTTTACCCTCTTCAGTTTCCTCTAGTCTGCTTGTACTTTAATAAGATTTATGGAGACCCAATCCTAAAATTATTCCTACTTTATAAAAGCACCTCATCAGAGGGAAGCTCGCTTCCACAGACTCTCCTCCAATTACTCCATCACAGCCTCAACCTGCAAGTCCTAACTCCCTTTTACCATGCAGTTACCCAGGGTGTGCATTACCTGGAACTCAATCGATGAGTAAAAACCAGCTTGTTCAACTTACAGGATATTCCTGGTAGCCTTTAGCCAAAGAATATTCTCATTACTTGGTTATGTCCACGCTGGACTGCAAATCTGCATAGGCTAGTTAGTCTTGCCTCCTTAACTCTGGGACTGGTTTGCTGATGCAGCAGCTCTGTCCTTCTTTGGATTAAATTCTTCTGGGAGATTTGTTATTAATGGGTTCATATGCACAAAAGATGTGAGTTCTTTGGATCAAAGATTCATGCCCTTTTTAGAATCTGAACTGAAATTGGATCTTAAGTTTTACCAATGATAATAGCTAACAGCTAAAATGCTGTGTCAGACACTAAGTATTTTATATAAATTAACTCAATTTAAACCTTGCAACAAAACTATGAGATGGACACTATTATCACCCCTGTTTTATAGATAAGGAAACTGAAACACAGAGGTGAATTAAATTGTCCCTGATCACGTAGCTAATGGCAAAGCAAGAGTTCAAATTCAAGTTGTCTAACATATCTTTTGCTCATATCTTTTGCTCTAATTTTTTGTATCTACTGCTTTTAAGATGTCTTCTCTATTCCTTAGAATCTAATCTTAGTAATTTAGAATGTCGGCTATATCCAGAACAATGTTCATGATTCTAGAGGGTCAATAATTGTTTAAATGTTCACATATTTTATTTTATGGTAAATATAATTACCAAATTAATTCTTAGAATAGTTGATAATTCTGATGAATTATCAACTATCAAAATTCTTAAGAATCATGTACTATAATTGATATATAACTATAAGCTTCAGATTATATAAGCAGATATTGTCAAATGAATATTCTGAGTTATTAGGGATTATTGAAATAATAATTCCCATAAATTTATGGGAAACTGTCTTTGAGTATGATAGAAATATCTGTAGCAGAAAAAATGAGACATGAGTAGCATGAGGACTGAGCATGTTGTGGTGGCGTCCACTGTAGCACATTTCCCACATAATTTCTCTCCTTCATCAATAATGGCTTATTGAGTGAAATAAGTTTATACCTGGAAATGCTATTCATTTTTATGCAATGTTTCTCTCCTTTTCTTTTATCCATTCTCTGTCTTCACCATTTCTGGTCCATTTCAGTCACAGTGAGTTTTATTTCCATCTCATCATCTACTTGATCACTCCTTCAATCCTAATTTACCATTCTTCAACAGTTTGTCAACATTTTTATGGTGGCTTAGGCATTTTATGCACCTCTTCCATTTTTAAACTTTTGACAAATGCTAAGAAACCAAGAGCACCAAAGGAAACACACCAAAATGCATTAAATGTTTTGAGTAAATAAGTACCTAGGAAATAGAATTCTTATAACACTTTTAAAAGGCACCATAGTAAATTCAAAATAAAGGATGTGTTTAAATTGTGAACACATGTGCACTGTAGAAATTTCAAAGTTAATATTAAAATAGTAAATGTACAGAAACATAAAATTACCTTCCTGCCACTTTCCAACATCCATTCTTCAGATTAGAAAGCATGATTTATACAGGATTACTGGATTATTTTCTGCCCATTAGTTAGACCAATCACTGGAAAACCTGTGACTATCTGAGTCTTAGGGATATATTTTAGCATTTTATATATCGAGTACCTTTACCAATTCCTACTTAATATCATCATTTGGGTTGAAATTCATTTCCACAACCTTCCCATTGTGTCATGTTGTCAAATCAGATTCTAAGACGAATGCTCTGTACCTAAGAAGCAAAATACACTGAAAGGGCAAAGGAAGAGTTAGTATGATCTTAAGCACCTCAAATACAATTTGTTTTACTATTGTTTTAGTATCATTCACAGAAGGTTAAATTCTGAAAGAAAAAAAGTATGTGATCATGTGAATTAATTTATTTCATCAGTGCTGTGTCTCCTACTGTAGACTTCTGACTTGTTATATTCAGAGAGAAAACCAAAAATGTGGGCCAGTTTGGAGGGAAATGCTTGTCTACAGTTTTGATCTCTGAAAAGAATGTGCAGTTCAGTCACACTTGACTACCCTGCAAGGATTCCAGAAAAGTCTATAAAGAGTTGAATGAGGTGACAAAGCAGATCCTGGTGAAAAGGGGCTTAGGAAATTCTATTACTGAAGGACTAAGGATTAAATTTGAAATATTTTTGTTCAGATCCATTCAAGAATCACATTATTCTGCACAGATGCTAGCAAAATTACAATTTGACCTGCTACAGAGGTACCTTTCACCCTTGGTGGCTTGTGAACAGCTCCTGTACTGCAAGGAGCTTATGTACGTCATTGCTTTGCCAATGTGTCCTAACCTAGCTGGCACATCCAATACTCTGCCATGTCACATTAGTATTTTTAGAGGTCTAGTATATGCATTTGTATTATATATGTACTCATATGCACACATAAACACATATAAATGTACTATGTAATGAAATCAAAAGGCCAATGATAACTAAGGCCAAGACCTGATGCATTTTAAATACCACACATTCAAATTAATATAAAATTCTAATTAGAACTAACTAGAATTAAAAATAAGAAGTCAAATCAAAAGGAACTGGCAAAAATAGATTTAATGATCTGATCATTGAGGCAGTGGTCATTGAAAGAAATTATATGAATATTCTATCACATATGAAAATGAGCACCAACATTTTAACACAAATGGCATAATTTAAAGGGACAATTATAGACAAGAAAAAAATTTAAATCTATTATAAGGATTCAGGATTAACATTTAACCTTTTCCAGTACAGAACCAGATGATAAATGCTTTAGGTTTCATAGATGGGGTAGGCTTCACAGGCCTGTAACCTGTAGTTGGTTAAATATTGTGCTGTCACTGTGTTAAAATTCTTAATGATTGTTTAACCAGGGCCTTCATTTATTAGGGGACCCTGAAAATTATGTATTTTGTTGGATTTGTGGGTCATACAATCTCTGTTGCCAACGGTGCAACTCTAGTGGTACCACAAAAGCAGCCTCAGACAGACAAATAAGTCATGCACAGAAAGACTACATGATCTCCCTCATGTGTGGAATCTAAATAAAGCTTATTTCATAGAAATCAAGAGTAGAATAGGCCAGGGAGAGTAGGGGGGTGGAGACATGAGGAGATGTTGGTCAATTGGCACAATGGCATAGGAAGAATAAGTTCTGGAGTCCTATGACAGTATTCACTCTACTGAATGAATGTAGTTAATAATAATGCATCATATATCTCCAAATAGCTAGGAGAGAGAATTTTGAATGTACTCACCATGAAGAAATGATAAAAGTATAAGGTGATGAATATTCTAATTACCCCAAGTTAATCAATGTCCGGTGTCTATATGAATTAAAACATCACATTGCACCTCATGAATATATACAAATATGTATCAATCAAAAAAATAAAATTAAGCCAGGCGCAGTGGCCCATGCCTGTAATCCCAGCACTTTGGGAGGCTGAGACAGGAGAATCGTGAGTTCAAAGCCACCCTCAGCAACAGCAAGGCACTAAGCAACTCAGTGAGACCCTGTCTACATAAAACACAAAACAGGGCTGGGGATGTGGCTCAGGGGTTGAGTGCCCCTGAATTCAATCCCCAGTACCAAAAATAAATAGATAGATAGATAGATAATGAAATTAATGAAAAAGATAGGTCATATCTGGTCCATGAACCATAGTTTCCTGACCCCTCATCTATATCCTATAATATGTTTATAGAAATTGATAATAAGAACCATATATTCATGACTTGTCCAACTCAATTTTCAACAGCATACCTGTTCACAGAAAACAACTACTGAATTAATACAAACTCAGAGTAATGGTGAATTTCATACTGAAAGAAACCATGTTAAACCTAGCAGCCTCAAGAAGTGTTCAGTCCAAGTATAATTTGGAAAACTGAAGAACATGTTTGAGGAAATAAAAAAGAAACCTGCTCTTTGACTCAATAACTTCACTTCCAGGCATTTATCCTGAGAAATTATTCAAAATAAGAAAATACTACATGCATGAAGATGTTCAGAGATTTATCTTTAAAAGATGAAAAAGAAACAGAAAATCACATAAATACGCTGCAATGGAAGCAAGCTTAAGTCAAATATAATCTATCAATTTTGTGAAAGAACATACTATCAGTAAAAGTGATCCACTTTGGGAATATAGCAACTTGGAAAGTGCTTTTAGTATTCTGCTAAGTGAAAAGAGGAAAAAATAAAGTCTGTCAATGCTATGTTTGCAAAAACGTAAAAATTATATGTGCATAATGATAAATACTGGAAGAAACCAGAGAGGCAGGAACTAAAATGTAATCTTTGAGTTCCAACTGTTTCATGTCAAGTCCTAAGTCTGGCAGGGCACCATTTTCCATGACCCTGGATGAGTCACTTCACCTCTGTTAGACTCAGTTTTCAAAATAGATGTGAAAAATAAACAAACATGTATACTACCTATTTCATAAGGATGTGGTGAGATGTAAAAGAAAACATATGTTATAAGGCATGGCACAGTGCTTTCATGTCTTAGTTGGTGCTGGTGTTGTTATTATTACTATTTTTATTAGCAAAACATTGGAAATTAAAACAGTTCATTTCATTTTTAGTTCAGCTGTTATGTGGTTGGTGCAGTTAAAGAAACTTCTAACAGCTGTTTTATAAAGCATAATGATTAAGACAAAAGCAATCTCAGCAGGTAACAAATCAAAACTATTAAAACAGGGATAATAAAAAGGGTGTTTTAAAGATTTCACCAATACAAAAGAGAAACAAATTGCTGAAATGCCTTAAATGAAGTTGCTAAGCACAGTAACAGAGACAATTAGAATGAGTACAGGGGAGGGTAAAGAGTAGCGATGATGATCAATGCTCAATCCACTCACATCTAGAGGCCCTTCGGGGAAGTTAGTTAAGTCAGTGGAGGAGCAGAGGAAAGGAAAGTCATCAAAATGGTCATGTTGTGAACACTGTCCTCCACCTAGCCCCTCTCCCACTGTGAAAGGGGAAGAGAAGCCACAGTGGGGGGCATTACTGCCCAGAAACTTTGCTGTCAGAGATTGTCCCTTGTCCTTTCCTCACCTCTTACTGCAGGTGGATGGGCTTCTTCCACATAGGATGGCCTGTGGGATCCCAGTTAAGTTTGCTATTAGTGACTCTGCCCCAGGTGAGGGAGGTGGACCCATGACAATGAATTCACGGGAGCCACTTGATGCCTGAAAGTTTCATGAGAAAACAAGCATTTTTCTGACATTTTTTTATTAGTGCATTATAGTTATACCTACTGATGGAATTTGATGTCACATATTTATATATGTACACAATATAACAATATCATTTGGTCAGTATCACTCTCCACCACTTTCCCCCGTCCTCTCTACCTCCAATCCTATGGGGCCTTTCCTCTA